>RJWM01018586.1:0-40745 GCA_004363535.1 Dasyprocta punctata
AATTCTGAGGCCCCCCCATGCACACTGTTTTTCTTTGAGACTCCATATAGCCCTGATGATAGTTAATTTATCAGCGTGGCTTGACTTTTGAGGCCCAGTTGTTTGGTGCAGCTGTGGCTTAGGTATTGCTGTGAAGGCCTTTGTAGATGTTTTTAACGCACACGGTCCATTCATTTTAAGTGAAGCAGGTCACCCTCTGTAATCTGGGTGGGACTCATCAAATCAGTTGAAGACCTGAAGAGGAAAGTCAGTTTGCCCCGAGGAACAATCAGTTTTGCCTCTGGACTCCATCACAGCCACCCTCCCTGAGTTCTCCGGTTGCTGGTCTGCCCTGAAGACTTGGGACTCAAAAGTTGCAACATCAACTCTTGCCTGCATTTCCTGCCTGCTGGCCTGTCCTAGAAATTTCAGACTTGCCAGCTCTCACAATTGCAAGCCAGTTCCTTAGAGTCAATCAATCAATCAGTCTGTCTCTTCCCTGTTGGTTCTATTTCTCTGGAGACTCTACCCGTGTCACAGCAACTGTTTGCTTGTCTTTTTCTCCTCCTTGGACCATAACCTATATGAGAGCAGGATGCTGGGTGCACAGAAGCAGTTTGGTAATACATGAGGAATGAATGAAGGCACTGTGTTTACCGAGAGGCAGTGAGTTTTGCTTTTTCATGGTCTGGCTGACATGAGTAGAATCCTGGCTGCACCATTTATTGGCTCTTTAATCGCAAACCTCATTTGTAGCATAGGAAGAACGATGTCTTTCGCTCAGTTGAGTGTAAGGATGAAGTGAGAAGATGTGTCGGTCATGTAGTGAGTCACATGAGTATCACTCATTTGAAAATCCAGAATGCTCCAAAATTCAAAACTTTTAAAGCAATCAATAGGACACCACACATGAAAAATTCCTCACCAGACTTCAAGTGACCAGTTGCAGTCATCTTGCAAATTACCTTCAGGGTATGTGTATGAGGGACATTTGAAGCCTGAATGAATTGTGTGTTTCGACTTGGGCCCCATCCCTAAAATGTCTCATTATGTATATGCAATATTCTCAAACTGAAAAAATTGAAATCTCAACCATTTCTGTTTGCAAGCATATCAGATGAAGGACACCCAACCTGTACTATACTAACCATCATTTTCCAGGTCATTTCAAGGATGAAATGAGATAAGGAATAGAGCACTTCTAGCAGCTAATGGGGCATTTTAAGTGCTAGTTCCCTTCTAGGTACGGAGCTCTTTCTCATATGTATGTTTTCACTTAATTTCTGTTTAAATCCTACGAAGCAGTTTTAATTGCTTTGTGTTAGCGATGGAAATGAAGCCTGGAGCTAAGTGGCTTACGCAGAATGCAACAGGCACATCTCTATTGGGTGCCTGCTTCACAACTGAGATGTGGACCCTGTTGGCCAACTCCAGTTCCTGTCCTGCTTCCTCTGTGACACTTGCTTTGGGAGGCCTGTGTGACTTGGTTTCCCCCTTACCTATCCTTGCATTACCCTGGTTTTTGAGTGGTGTGGGTAGGTGTATACTTCCCCCCACCCCTTAGGAGTTCAGATGGTTTTTCACTCTTCTTCAAATTGTGAAATAGGTTCTTTCAAAAGGTAAAGTAAGTTGGTTGTTATGAGGTGAAATTGACCATTCCCATAGAAACGGTATTAAAAATAATGCTTCCGTTCTCAGGGCCACCTGTAAAAACTGGAAGAAGACAGTTCTTTTGAGGCCTTAGTTTCCCTGAAATGTTGAGTGATACAATTTGGGAACTGGGCCGCTCCGGTTGGTGTGATCGGGTGAGAGGTGGCTGGTGGGGTGAATGACTGGGCAAGGAAGAGCAGCCCCAGGCAGTTGGCTTTGGCCTGGTCAGATGGGGCAAAGATGGGCATTGAGTTCAGGGGGTTCTGGAGGCTTTCACTCTGGAGGGGCCCCCTCCTTGTCTTCTGGATGTGAGAGCACAGCTCTGGGGATCTTCCCTAAGACTGGCTCCGGAGGAGGGCACGGTGCCCAGCTCCTTCTCCACGTGGCCTGGAGAGCGAGCCCTTTGTTTTTGATGGTTTTAGTGTGAATCATTGAAGGCTCCAAGAAGAGGAGATTTCAGTGGTGACAGGGTCCTGGGACACAGTGGGGCTATTTTATTTGTCCCATGATACTCCTGGGGAAACTGAAGCCTAAAGTACAGCTTCCCGTCCAGGGTCATGGAGCCACTCCCTGCAGGTTTCCCAGGTGATGGTTGCCTGGGTTTTCACACTGGGGATGCTGCCTCCCCTGCGGCCCTGTGAGAGACTGCAGGCTGGACCGAGTCTGGGAATGTCAAGACAGGTTTTCTGTGTCCTGGAGAACACCTCTGAAAAGAAATGTTAATACTCTTCAATAAATCAGAACACACTGCACAGACTCTGTATGTAAGCCATTCTCTGTAGACCATCGCTTCTCCCAGGCTTAATCATTATAGGGAATTTTAGTCTCAAGATTGGGGCTAAGAAACTTTCAGATGCTTCTGTCTTACCTGTGAGCCGGAAGCTGTCTTCAGAATGCACTCCCCTCATTCCTTGAATCACGCCCCCTGGTACCAGTTTTATTCTGAAATTGCTTTAGGCTTTGCGACAGCTCATGTTCCCCTTCCGCCACTGGTCAGCTTCTAGAATGGGCTTGCAAAGTAAGTGGCTTTAAACCTCTACTGGCCACTTGTTTTACAGTCCTACCATGGGGGAATAGTGTATAATAAAACGTGAATTTGTGTAGGGGGATTTGTACATGGTACACCTGTTGAGTTAGGACTGTAAGATGCAAAGACAGGTGCATGCTGTGAATATTAGGAACTGTTTGCCCAGATAAGCATGGATTCTACCTTTGTGACTTGGTTGTCCTTGAGGGAAATTCCAGATGGTTGTGTGGCAGTTCCCAGAGCAGTAGGAGAAGAGGAGCCGGCGCTTGGGAGTCTTGATGGATACCAGCCAAAGGAGAGAGGAGTCACGACTCAGGAGGGTTCTCGAGACCTGAAGAAGAGCTATTAACAGTCAGTAGATTTGGAAGCAGCCTGGGCCTGCTGTGAGACATGGGCAGAGGTGGGCGCTGTCCACTGGGCTTCTGCCTGGCAGATGGTGATGTTGGGGGTGTGGGGTGTGGGGGCATGGAGGGTTTTAGCTTTCATGAGTGTGAGCAATCATTTGTCTCTCTTCAGACCTGACTAGCCTAGAAGTCAGGATGGGCGAGGATGAGGCGGGCTCTTCCTGGTGCTATTTCCTACCTCCTTCTGGAACCCACTACTTGGGCCTGTATCCCTCTTCTGCATCCTGGGCTGAGAATCACCATGCTGCTTCCCAAGGAGCTGCTGCTGGGGTGGCTGCCGATCCAGAGTGTGCTGAGGCAGGGTGCCTAGGGACAACAGTAGGCCTGAGAGCAGGGCTGGGGGAGGTGGGGTCTCTGAAGACCACAGCCTGTTGTATTCTAAGCCCCAGGAGGAACTTGGCTTCTTCCAAGTGAGGGGGCGTGGCACTTTGTTCTCCTTTGGACCTTTGTTTCCCTCACCCCCATCCCATGCAATGTGACACTAGTGAGTGGATACCTGTCTGGCTTCACCAACTAGATGTGGCAATGGAGGCTGGACAGGGAGAAACCAGGAGCCTGGAGTGACGGGGTCCTCCTGAACAGAGCTCGGAGCTCACATCCTTTCCTACTTCTTAACCACTTGGGGGCCTTGGGCAAGTTGCTTGTTTTTTCTCAGCCTCAGGTTTTCTCATCAGTGTAAAAGGAATAGGAAATGTTTTGAATGGAGTGACAGTAGCTGCTTGACAACATTGTTTTGAGGGTTCTTTGAAATAGGGATCAAATTCCTGTAGCAACCAGAACAAATAGATGCTCAACAGGCAGTTCCTATTGTTGTTGTCTGTAAAAGTAGAGCTCTTCAGCTGGTCCCGCTGGTGGCTTGTGCCTGGGGCTTTTGAACCCCAGGCAGATTGCAGGAGGGCTTTCTGCTGTGGGGACCAGTCTTGGAGTGCGCAAAGGATCAGGTCCTCAGGTCTTCCCTGAGCTCTCAGCAGATGATAAAGGGGTACTAAGTCTTTATTTTAAAAACAGCTTGGGGTGGAGAGGTGTGTTTCTTTACCAGCAAACAGGGTTACTGGGCTTTGAAATCCACTTTGCAAAGGGTAAGTGGTAAAAGAAATCGCAGCAGCTCTGCATGCAGTATGAGACCCACTGCTACTCTAAGAGGGTCTTGGGAGCCCTCAAAAGGGATCCCAAATGCTGTAAGGCTTGGTGCCTTGGTCCCTTTGGTTTGAGGGAGGTGGGAAACTGGAAGCAGAAGAAAAGTCTTACTGGGGTCTTTGACACCTGCCTTCTCCGGAGACAAGTCACTGTGTTCACATCCACCAGGACCATGTTGAGCCCCAGTGTTGTGTCCTAGCCATCAGCCCTCCTGCCCTCAGGGAGAAATTTAGACCTCCTGCCCTGGTCGGGGCAGCTGCTGGTAGGGGACTGAGCTGCAGCCAGAGACAGGGGAAGGTCTTGGGAGAACTGTGCTGCTCTAGGATTTTTTGGTGCCTCAAAGCAACTTTGCTGGGGTGGGCAGAGAAAAGTGACCGAAGCCCACGTGGGGCTGCGCCACAGTCTCCTTCCACCTTCTACACTGTCGCCCCAGGAAGCCACAGGAGAGGCTCCCAGGGCCAGGCAGATGGGGTGGGATCCCCAGGGAGGGGCCTGATGAGAGATAAAAGGCTCTGCTGAGTTTCAAGGCTGGCCAGCTTCATAACCTTCAAAAGAACAGACCTTGCAGTCTCAGAGTCTAAATCGACCCCAAAGAAAAAGTGACCCTTTCATATTTCAGGTTCTGTGTGAAAAGGAAAAAAAAAATATTGTGCGAAGATGCCTGGGCTGTTCGTTCTTGGTTTTGAGGGCATCTTAACTTTTAACTTGGCTCTCTCCTCTCTGCTCTTTGAACATGAAGGATTTTGCTATTTTATATTCGTAGGAATTAGTAGACCTGCTTTGGATCCTTATTCTCTAAACACAGGTTTCCAGGGCACCGTCTTAGTTCCAGAGGGAGTCAGGATTTCCCCTTGTGAAGGTGGACATTCCTTTCTTGCAGCCTCCTGACCCTGTCCGCCAGCCCTCCTTGAACTTCAACTTAAACTTAGTGGCCGTGCAAGTCTTGGCCATGGAGTGTCCATCAGATAACTCAGACCTGCCTCACTTTGGTCTTCTCTTCTAGCCTAACCACTTGCCCGCACCCTGGATGGGAAAGCCACAGTCCAGATCTGCTTTCCCTCCCAGCTCAGCCTTTAGTTACTGCTGCCTTTTGACAAAAGAATTAAGTTCTCCTTCTGGTTCTGAAAGGAAGACCTTTTGTGTATTTACTGCAAATGTGATAAATGCTAGTCTGTGGAAACCAGCTGCCCCTTATGGCTGGGGGCAGTGTTTTTAACACCTGGCAGTTTGCATTTCAATATGGTGGCTTAAAGAAAACCCACACACAATAAAAACAAAACCCAGCTCAAAACAGTGATCTCTCTTGGCTGCCTAGAAGGAAATAGGAGTAGGGGAGGCAGCAGGTGGGGGTGGGGGTGGGGGCAAGCAGGATAGGGGGACCTCGCTGGGAAGTTACCTCCAGCTGGGGAGGCCAGAACTGTTTCCTTTTAGTTCTAACCCTGTTCACATGAGGTTCACCTTGATCACCATCTATGTCTGTGTTTCTGGAGGTGCCAGACACAGGTGGGACCCAAGGAATTCCGAGTCGTTTAGGGTCAGGTGAGCAGGCCAGGGGACCCCAGGGCCCCAAGGATGATGGTAGAGGATAGGCCTGCATGGACAGATCAGGGTGACCCCGCAGAGGGGGCATAATCTGGAACCTGGATTGGGTCCTGAAAATGGGGCCCTTGTTTCCCAGCATTGCAGTAACACAGTAGAAATGCATGGTCTCATAGTTGTGGAGACCAGGAAGCCTAAAGACCGGGTTTCAGTAGGGTCGACTCATAAAAGCCAGGAGGGAAGGATTTGATCCAAACCTCTCTGCTTGGCTTGAGGTGCTTATTTTCTCCACGATCTCCACTCTGTGCATGCGGAAGCATCCGTGTAAATGCATGTCCATGTCCACATTGCCTCTTGTAGTGAGTTACCCATCATATGAGATTAGGGCCCACCCTACTGACCCCATTTTAACTTAATTGCATCTGCAAAAACCCTGTCTTTAAATATGGTCATATTTTGACCTCCTGGAGGGTAGGAATTCCATATAAGAATTTTAGTGGGACACACAGTTCAGCCCATAATAGTTGGTAGGAGTTTCCGGAGGAGATGGAGTAATTGTAGGAGGGGTTTGCACCAAAGGGAATAGCCTGGCACAGCCACTAAGGAGAGAAGTAGCAATGTAAGTCTGGGGAGTTGCACCTGTTGTGGGGTGTACAAGTTGAGCCGTGGCAAGAGATAGAAAAGGGAAGTAGATTGCATTTGCTTTGAGTGCCTTTGACTCAGCTCCAGGTGTGGTCTAGAGTCCACCACATCAGCCTGGTATTCCAGCTGGATGAGATGCAGAATCTCAGGCCCTGCCCCAGACCTGCTCAGCCAGCACCTATATTTTAACAGGATCCCTTAGTGAGTTGGGCCTGTGCCGGCCTGGAAAGCTGCCCTGGGAGCCCTAGTTCCCAGCCTGGATTGCAGGCTGGTTGGCATCCTCTGAGGAAGAATGCTTATGTCTCTGAAGTTGCCGCTTCCTTGATCTGTGTATAGATGGGGCTCTGGGAGGGCTTGAGCGATCCCAGCTGCTTCTCACATGCAGGGCTGAGAACTGCTGTCTGGCCTGAAGTGGTGGTGCACACCTGTAATCCCAGCTACTCAGGAGGCCAAAGCAGGAGGATCACTGGCCAATTTATGCTATGCAACGCAAGAATGTGTCTCAAAATAAAAAGAAGGGCTAGAATGTAGCTCAGTGGTACAGCATTTGCCTAGCATGCACGAGTCCTTGGATACAATCACTAGCAACACACACACACACACACACACACACACACACGCACACACACACTAAAAAGTAACTCTCTTTGAGTCAGTGGTAAGGGGAGGAGTTTGAAACAAGGCTGCACGGTGGGGTAGAAGTATGGAAATTTCTTTCTTGTCTTCTCTTTACCAGGAGTGACTTTGAGGCTGAAAGCAGCCCTTCCCCAGTCTTGGTGACCTTCCTTTTGTCTTTTGCCTAGAGCAGGTTAGCGGCCAGAAGGACAAACCAGGAGACTTGTCCTATTATGGTGGGAAGACTCTAGCTTGACAGTGTCTCTCATCTTGAAGGCCCTGTTGGGGGACATTTGACCCCATGCTAGCAGCATTGTTTGGGTGATGAGGGTTTGGTGGAGGTTAGTTTGGGGTTGGGGGACAGACTGTGGGAGTAGGAAAGCCTTGCCCAGCCAGGTTTTCTGGAAGCAGTATTCTTATTTCCCAAGGTCCTGAAGGTTCTTGAAGGCTGGGCCCCCTCCTTGGGAAGGATGCTTTTCATGGCTGTTGCATGCACCAGATAAGCTCTCTAAAGCCCACTGGTGATAAAGGTGATCTAGAGAAAACAAACATCAGTGAAAAGGTAAACAAACCCAAACACCCAAACAGCGTTTATCCCATTTTAGTGCTGAGACTTGGATTAGGCAGGTCACGTGGCCCACAACTTTTCTTCAATCCTTGGGAGACTTCTTCCGTGGAAATCTTTTTCGGCAGCTTTGCAATTTTGATTTTCAGTTAATTAGATTTGTGCTGTTTGGGAGACTTGGTTAATGCATTTCACCCTACAGAGCTAATTTGCCTCTGTCTAAATTAGGTCTTTGCTATAGCGGAGGGTGTGCACAGGATGCATGAGTATAGGCTCATGCCGGGCATTGAGAGGCCGTTAGACAGTAAACAGGAGAGGGCTTTGAAATCTCCACTTGTCATCATCGTCATTATTATGGAATATCTGAGGTCCCACCGAGTGGAGAGAGATGTTTCTCAGAGAAAGGGCCTCATGCGACCGGACCGACCACAGGGTTGTCTTGTTACCTTCCTCTTGAAACCCAACCCCGCAGGCAGCCTGCTGTATTGTCAACCTGGGGTTATAACATTAAGGTGGAGGAGAAGGTCTGGGGAGGGGACAGAGTGTAGAGCAGTAAATTCACAATGCCTAAATCTCTCGGAGTAGCAAGGGACCTTTGGAGCTGTCCCGGCCGGGTCTCATTTTATAAGCCCAGGAAGCTGGGGCCTCGGATCATTTCTTCCTTGGAGTTTGGGAAATTATATGCTTTTCCCTCTTTTTCCATGTGTCTCAGTCCTCGTACCCCCAGGTCTGTGGATAGACGTGAAGGGTGGGGAGGTGGGTGTGATCACGCAGTTGGAGAAGCGTCCATGGGAACTGAGTGAAGGCATGGGCTCCTGTTTTATGGATCCATCATGAATTCTGTCCTTCCTTCCTCTTCTCCAGCGTCAGAGATTATAGATTGCATGTTAGTGATATGACACCAAGACTCATAATTTAATAATTTACATCCTGCTGATCTTTTCAGAAGGCTTCAAGGCAGCAAAAGGAAGGACTTAAGGAGACAGAATCAGACTCTCTCCTCTGCTCACAAGGAATGCTCAGATGCCGTCTGTGTAGGTGGGTGGTGTTTTCAGAGCACCTGTCAGGAGTTAGGCCCTGTGTCTGTCAGAGACCAGGCATGAGGTCTAGCCTGGGGTGGTTCGCCGTTTTCACCTCTTGCCATCTCTGATCAGATGCACATGTCTTTGCCTCCTGGAAGACTGCTAATCAGGCGGTAGGAGTGTGCACTCGATTAGCCATGTCTCTCAAGGCAGGGGAGGAGAGTGGAGGTCTGTTTTGCTCCCTGTGTCCATCTCTTCAGCCTACACCACCGACTGAGACGATGATGTGTGGAGAATCCTATTTTAGATATTTTGATAAAAAAAGAGACAGAACCTCTGTCCTAGGGAAAATTACAGTCCTGTCAGAAAGGCAGATAGATATATCACAAAGATACTTTATGCCTTAAAGAGTCCCAACATTCTCAGCATTGTTAGCATAATCTAGTATGCTAACTGCCCTATCCACTCTATTCCCACTTTACAGTTAGGCACACAGAGTAGATAGCACAGAACCTAGGTGGCAGGAAAAGTAGGCAAGACTGAGAGAGGAACTCATTTCCTGAGTCCATGTAATTGGTAAACACAGAGCCCTGGGCAGTGGGCATTTGGGGTCAGGGAACCTAGAACTCTGATCTGCCTCTCAGGAAAGCTGCTCTGAAGAGGGGTTTAAAGCAGATAGGTGGGCCAGGGATATAGCATAGCAGCATGGTGCCTGCCTGGCAAGCACAAGGTCCTGAGTTTGATTCCCAGTAACCCCTCCACCCCCTCCCCCATAAATAAAGCAGGTAAGGAGGCAAGCAAAAGGGAGCATGTTTGTTAGGAGGGAGAAGGACCTTTGAGATGGATTGGGGTGCAGTGAAGTTTCTCACTGCTACTGGCTGGTCATCTCCTTGTGGTCTTTTTATTAGAATTTCACCCCATTCCAGATTTTCCCCTGACTTTTGGGGTGTCGTTCTCATGCTGCGGAGGAGTTGGCTGGGGCTCTTGCCCTAGTGATTCCTAAGGCCTCTCCAGGCTCTGCCTTGGGAATTGTTCCATTTTACTCCTATCATGGGGGATAGGGTGGGCCAGAGATGTGGCAGGCTATATATCAGGTTGAGGCTTTGTTGCTGTTCACAAGAAGTGTGCAGGGAGAGAGTGTGGGGGCCTCCTGTCTGAATCATGGCCTGCAAAGGTCCTGATGTTGGGGAGCTCCTTACAGCATGCCCCTGGACCCCGGTCCTAGAGTAAATGGATTCCAGGCAGCAAGTTTCCCCTTTCCTGTTTCCCGGTGGTGTTTCGCCTGTTAAATACAGAGAAGGTGTGGCACCACAGGAACACCTGTGCTCCTCAGGCTGCTCTGGCTGATTTGTTAGATGTAAATTTCGTAACGTAGGTTACCAAGCGGCTGTTCCAGGGGAGAAAAGCAGGAGGCTGGCTGGGGAGACATTGCTCTCCACACAGTGTAATAGTGGTGTGGGTGGCTCCGGGCCCACATTGCCTCTCCACCCTGGGGTACATGGGCCCTGAAAGGACCTGGGGAGCTATGGCCTTGGCCTTGCCTTGATCAAGGTGGGGTGGGGGCAGTCAATGGTGATGTCATTCAGAACTTTCTGCCCCTCAGTGGGCTGAGACATTTGCCCATGGGGCAGTGAAACAATAGAAGTAACACGGGAAGGGAGGCTGTGCTGTCCCTGGGGACTGGGGGTCCTTGTTAGCATTTTCCAGTGCTGAATGGTTCAAGTTTATCCCTTTGTGCTGGGGATACCGACACTGAGAAGCAAAATGACCTCCTCAAGATCGCACAAGTGGTTTGGTGGCACAGTCAGGACAGGAGCATGGATGTCCCAGTTGCCACTAGAAATATAGTATTTTCTCAATTCAAGATGTGTTTTGTTCACATTTGCATTTGAAAATCAGGACGCTTGCTACAAATGGGTGGTGTTAGGTCACAATGGTGAACTTGCACCAAGCCTTGGATTCAATCAGATATGGTAGAGAGTGTTGATAGAGAGCTTGCTTTCTGTCTGGTTTTGTGTAAATTCCTTTAAATACATTTGCTCAGTTTAATCCCAGACAAAGTAAAATCCTATCGAGTGGGAGATTTTTAAACGTCCACGTGTGGTGGGAAACCATGCCCAATCCTGGCTTCTAGCCTCTGCTCCTGCTCTTCCTAGCTCTTCCTTCCCCAGGGACATGGGCTTGCTGCAGCTCAGGGAGCTGGGGGTTGGAATTGGTAGCCAACCTCCTAGGAGCTGGGCTGTGCGTCCTCCCGCCCCTTCCCGCCAGGCCCTTCCTGCCACCTCCCTGTCACTCTGGGCTTCTCTGGAACAACAGTGCGTCTTCCTTTGAGTGGTCACCAGGCTGCCGCCCACGAGTTTTCTGGACACTTGCTGCTGAACTGTGATCCGATCGAAAGCAACACAATTACTCTCTGCGGCTGGAGGGCAATCGTGAACACTTGCAGTCTGCCTTCTTGTTCAATACTTGCCTGGAGTGCCTCTGAGAGGGTTGGAAAGGCGTCTCGAGCAGAGGACGGCGATCTGTCTATGCGCTAGTTGGCTCCGTTGCTGACATGGGAACGATCTATGTTTTGCCTCTCTTGGGGAGGGAAGGAGAGGTATTTTTATTTAGACTTTCATGTGGGGCCTTGAATTGGGGCAGAGGTGACATGTGGCCTCTTTCCGGTGCCAGCCAGTTTATAGCAGGAAAATAGAGAGGCTGGTTTGGTGCGCTGCGCTGTGTTGTTCGAGAGTCTCCTGGGGAGAAGGCCCCAGGGTAGGCGCATGCAGCTCTTCCTGCTGGTTTGCACGGCACTCCAGGTAATATTCTAAGACAGTCGGAGGGTCAGGGGTTCCTAGCCTGGCGTTTCATCAGAGAGCTGAGTGATGCCCAAAGGGTTGGAGAATTCTTGCAGAAGTCTGACTCCTCTCTGTTGCCTTTGCCTTCTTGGTGGAGTTGGAGGCTACTTGAGGGATGTCACTAACCCCTGTTGGAAGGTGTGGATAGACAGAAACAGAGCAATTGGGCCATCTTTGGAAACAAGCGGGGGGTGTCTTGGGGTAAGGAGAGGCGAGGGACTTGGGCTCAGAAGGCTTTGCCCGGGCCATGTAGCCGTTTCCTAGTAATAGAAATAGATGTCTGAGCTCCTTGTCCCCTGCTTCCTGACCCCACCCCTTTCTTCTTGTTCCTTCTCATTTCCTGCTGCCTCTGAGTGTCTACTGGGACTAGGTGAGGAGGGGGTGAGAACGCCCCGTTGATTCTCTTCCTCTGGGCTGTCATGGGGAGCTGTGAGTTTGGGATCTGGGTCCTCTATCACCTTCCTGTGGACTCTGAGGACCCCAAAGTGACTAGGAGCCTCTCCTTCCAGCTTTGAGGCTGCTTGATTCCTGGTGCACCTCCCACTCTCCCCACTATGAAAGATCCTGGCAGCTACCATTCAAGGTGACTTAGAACCTGTATTTACACACAATGGAGTCCTACTCTGCCATGAAGAAGGATAAACTTGTATTATTTGTAGGAAAAAGGATGCATCTTGAGACCATAGTGTTCAGTGAAATAAATCAGACACACAAGCTTAAATATCGCATGGCTTCTCTTGTATGAGAGACCCCAATTATAAGGATCAAAATAAAAGATAGATAAGAGGAAGTAGGGAGATAGATCTTTCTCAAATGGAAAGGGATCGACAGATGGAGGAAGGGGGAAGGGAAGGGAGGGAAAAAGGGATGAAAAAAGGAATTAAGATGAGTTACGTACCTGTACCAACTCCACACAAGGAATATAAACATTATGCACTGCAAACATGTACTACTAAAAAATTAGAAAAAGAAACAAATTAGCAAGTCATTTTAATTTTTGTGCATAGAATCACTACAACTCTTCAGGTATTGGGCTCAGAAGTGGCATGTATCATGTTTTTCTTTTATGTCCTTCAGTTATGTTTAGTCGCATTTACATTCTTACATGGGCCTTGCTACTCGACATTTATTTTTTTTCTTTTCGTTAATGAGAATATTATTGCTATTAAATTAGATGCTAAAAATAATAAAAATGTGCATTCACACTTCCAGGAAATAATGAAAATCCTTTATGTATTCTAGTGTCACTAATTAAGGCAAACTTTAAGAGACAAACGAAAAGGAACCTGAGATCAGGATTAGAGTAGGGTAAAAATAAAGTCACCCCAAAAAGCCCCCACTCCAGCCTCTCCCAATGCCCCAGCCCTGCCGCATCCATCTAAATAGTGGTTCTGGAAATACCCCAGTCTCCCTGGAGAGCTGTTACACCAGAACTTGGGCCAAGCTTTCTCCTGGACGAAGCCAGAGAGTTCCCTCCCTGCCCTGGATCCTCAGACTGGCCTCTGCTCACCGGAAGTCTGCTTACCTAAGAAGCCATCGTGTTTGCTCTGAAGAGGTGCATGGAGAGCCAAGTGTGGTGGAACATACCTCTAATCCCAGCACTTGGGAGGCTGAGGCAGGAGGATCTCAAGGCCAGCCTAGGCTATGTAGTGAGTTCAGGGTCAGCCTGAACTACACAGTGAGACTCTGTCTCAAAACAGCAGCAGCAACAACAAAACATAAACAAACAGAAAAACAGAGGTACTTAAAGAGGGAAGGTGAGCTGGAAAGGGAGATGTGGTCTGATGAACAAGGGTTATTTTTATCCTGGGAATTTCTCCAAAGAAATCTTCTGCATTGGGCTGAGTAACTTGCTCTAGGTTTCAGATTTAGGCTCCATGCAAGAAGGGTGGGATCTGTTTCCACTTTGTCTGTAGCCCTGAGACCAGGCTCAGGGAGCATTGGTGAGGACCGACTGAGGGGAGGCGTCCTGTGCGCTATTGCCACAGCCACAAGGATGGGAGGCATCTGTCCCTTGTCCTGTTGACCTGGGTGTCCTCCTTACAAGCTAGGGTCAGGGTTTGGTCCTTAAAGTCCTATTAGAACCTGAATGGAAAAATTTATTCCTGTTTCAGGAAAGAGCAAGAAAAATATTTGTTCCCATCATCAAAGTGGAAATTTAAGTCAATGACAATGGAAACTATTTCTGGCCATTCATGCACTAGAGAGAGGAGGGGGTAGGTTGATTCAAACAGGGCGGAAGAATTCAGACACTGTAAATTTTAGGGGTGAAATAACAGCATAGAAATAAAAGCTCCCCAAGGAAACATAAACCAGCCTTTAATCAAATATAAACAAACCATGTACCATTCCCTCGCCAAGCCTGTGACTCTGCTGTGAGCTGTTGGGTTTGTGCTTGGCTGTTGGAGTGAGGTGCTGTGCAGGAGGACTTTGCTACCCAAGGGGAAAAGTTGGGCTTTCTCCTTCCCTTCAGAAGTCTTTGCTGTTGGGTGTGGCCTCCAATTTCAGCTATTCAGGAGGCTGAGGCAGAAGGATTGAAAGCTCCCCAATAACCTGGGAAACTCAGCAACACCCTGTCTCCAAAAAAACAGACAGACAAAAAATGATGTAACTCAGTGGTAGAGCTCTTGCCCAGCCCACACAAGGACCTAGGTTCAATCCCCAGCCCTTTATTTTAAAGAAAGTTCTTGTTGATGATAGCAGACAATGTCTCCAAGCACTGGGCTACCCAGTTAGCAGTTCGTGTCTTCTGTCCTTCCCTGCTCACAGTTTCCAGCTGGAAAACCTAGTAATGGTTGTTGTAGGTCTTTGAGTTCGTGTAACACCTGTGGGTGTCCAGGAGAATGTGAGGCTTGGCTACCCATGACCAAAAGGCTGCTGTTTGCAGGTTGTGTGCTACCCTACGTGTTGTTTGATTGGGAAAAATGAGCTGAGAATACTGTTACTTGAGTGGATAGAGGGGGTAGGTTTAGATGCAAGAACTTTCAGCTGGTAATGAGTACAAAGGTTCATGTTCTTCATCTCTTTACTTATGTGAATGTTTGCTAAAAAATCAGAAAAAAGAAGAAGCAAGTGACCCCAGGACACACCTCGTGTCACCCTTTGTATGAAGTGTAGTTCTGTTCCCCAGTCCCTTCCCCACACACTGATTCTACAGCATTTCAGGTCTTGAATCCTGGAGGAAATTGGAGAAGAAAAAGGTGAGATAGACTTTTATCAGCCTTTTGTTGGGGAGAGCATTACTTTTCCTGCAGTTTTCTAGAGATCTCAGTCTGAGAATATTTTGGGTTTTCCCTATATCCGAGTGTGGCTGAGCTCAGTGTGGGAACAGAGACATCGGAGACCAGCTACACACACTTGACTGGTGCTTCCTGGGATCCCAGTTCCCCTTAGGAGTCTGCTGCTGGCCCCCCTCCCCTCACCAGCCTCCCCATGGGGTTGAGGTACCTGCTGGCCATGAGCTGCACGACCTGCCATGTGGAGGGACAGTGGCCCAGGCCAGTGCCCTGTGACCTCAACAGAAGTTGCCAGGGTGGGCGGGGCAAGAGAGCATGGAAATACACAGCCATCTGCCCAAGGGCTCTGGAGGGGCCTTTCCGGTGGACCACAGTGTGGCTGTTTGTAGCATAACACTCGCTAATGGGAAAAGGCTTGTAGGTTTTGCATCCTTGCACGAATTCATCATTTACTTATCGTCCTCGATCATTCCTGCTTCGTGAGGAGCATTCTTCCCACAAGTCCTTGTGAGATGGTGTTTTCTTTTTGGTGATGGCTCAATTTACCAGGTAATTATTTTTTCAGCTGTTTTATTTGGAGTTTTTTAGATGACATTAGGAGGAGGAGCAGGCAGTCGCTGTCCTTAAGGATGATAGGAGAAGTCTGAGGCCTGGATGCAGAGGTGGCCAGTGGAGTCTTGGAGTCACCAAATAGTCTTACTAGGTATGCTCTGCTCTGGTCAGTTATGGTCGCCTCTGTCCCTGCAGGGCGGCTGTATGTTTGTCTAGTCATCCTTCTTAGCGCTTGGCCCACTGGGAGGTATATTGTGGGGAGCTGCTCCTGTGGTCTCCCAAGTGGCTGCTTCTCATGGTGGTGGACACTTGACTTTGTCTTGTCACCTGAAACTTCTCTTCTTCCTGGTTCAAGGCTAGTGTTTTGTTTCAGTTTGGTTGTGCACTTTAATAGGGAACTCACGGCTATTTAGAAATGGATGACGGGTTCGTTTCTCGTGAGCTGTGGCATCCAGCTCAATTCCATCCTGCGCCTTCCTCCCCCCACCAGTTCCTCCAGGTCACCTTTCTTGGGTGACCTGTGGCCAAGAAGGGTTTGCAACAGGCGCCATCCCTACCTCTGTGACTGACTCATTGCTTGGTCTCAGACTTGCTTCTTTGAGTTGGAGCTGGGACTGACTCGGACCACAGACACCTGACCGATGTCTTTTGCCAACCCACTTGTGACCTGGAGGAAAGAGCTCAGTTTGTAATGCAGTTAAAATAATCACTGTCTTTCGGGATCCAAAGAGGCAGCCTTGGTGAGCCCTGCGCTGCGCAGGGGCTGTCTGCTGGCACCGAGTGCTCCTTTACCAGGGCGCGTCTCTGCGGCACGCTGGTACTTGTTGGCTGTCCCTTGTTTCTTTCCCCTCTGCTGCCTGGGCTGGCCTCATCATCCTTTCTTCCCTGACATTGGACCGGTCTCCCAACTGGACACCTCTGCCCTCTCTGCTTCTTCCTGTTCATTTACCAGGTGGCTGCCCAGTGGACCTTGGTACACCCGGGGTCTGCTCATATTCCTGCCAGTTCTGTTCCATTCTTCACAGCTCGTTGTGGCTTTGGGTGCCAGGTGGGAGCTGTTCCGTAAAGTTTTACCATTTCTCTTGGTCTCTAACACTGGCCTCAGCTGTCAGCCCTGCTCTTGCCTCACCCTCATGTACACATCTCAGTTGGGTGGTTATTCCAGAGCTTTCCCTGCTGGTTCCTGCCTCCAGGATTTTGCATCTGCTGAACTCTGTGCCCGAGCTGTTCATCTGTCTGGTGTAGGAGGCTCCTTTTCCTCTTCAGGTGTCCACCTCAGCTGTGTCTTTTATGTGAAACCCCCATGTCTTTGTTTCTGCTTTTGTAGTTCCGTTCCACCTTATTACTGTGCCCTACAAGACTACAGACCCTTATCTGCAATTCTGATACCCAGAAAGTTCTGAAAACCAAAAGGATTTTGAGACCTCACTTGGCGCAAGATTTGACCCAAACTGTCATGAGATTCTGCAGTGTTTTTTTGGTCCTACTTAGTGTGACTGTTGATGGATTTTCCGGAGAAAATGCCAACAATTTGATTGCAGGTGCTTCCCAGGCCCAGGGCAGGGTGGGGAGATAGATGCTGTTCTGCATGATAAATGCACCTATTGCCTGTGGAAACTGGAAGCCTCTAAATCCAAGTCTGTGTAGCCAGAGCACTTTGGATGAGGGAACTTGGGCTTGGATTTATCGGTTCAAGCTGGGCTTTTCCTATCAGGCAGTGAGGACCTTGAACTGTGTCCTAGGCAGTATTTTGTGTTTCCTTAATCTTCAAGAATTACTGGCACTGGGAGAATAAATACCTAGTAAGCATTTACTGGATGAATTGATAATAATAACTAACATTTGTTATCATTTGCTAAGTGCTCACTATGACCCACACTGTGTTCTGAAAGCTTTGTTTTCCTCTCATTGACTCTTCCAAAGTCCTATAGGAGGAAAGTACTCATTTTATCCCTGGCTTGTAGATGATGGGAAAAATCAAGGCACCTGTACTTAAGTAACTTGCCCAGAGTCACATGGCGGAGAAATGGAGAGGTAAGATGTGAATTCAGGAAGCCCAAGTTTTAACTGAGAACCATACTGTCTCAGAGAAGGAATGAGTGTTGTACTTGGTGGTTGAAGGAGGAGGGCATGGAAGTGATTGGAAAGACTGTCCCTTGGCCCACTGCAGTCTGTACAATCCAGCTGTCACAGAGTTGGAAGAGTGTTGCTCACCAGAGAGTATTTCTGGTAAAGAAATAAACAGATCAAATGTGGGAATTAAAAAAGAAATGTTCAGTGGTTATCGAACGTTTCATAGAACGCTAGCTGGAGTTCCATACTTATAGAAATAGGCCATCCAGTGGGAGTAATAGTTGTCTTCATGCTCATCTGGTCCACCGGCTCAAATCATAACAACCCTGAGACCCAGAGTGACTTGCCTGAAGTCACACAGCCAGACACCCAAATCTCATACTTTTCTGTGGTGACTTCTCTCTTGCTTCAGAGAGGTGTCTGGAATGAGGGCAAGGTAGATCTGTGGTTTTCAGCTCATAACTGTGGCAACTCAAGCCTTGGTTTGTGAGCTTGCTTGTCGACTACCCAACTCATGATTTGCAGTTTGGCTCCAGAGATGGTTTGTTCAATACGTGTCTTCTTGGTGGCATTAAGGAATAGTGTGGATTGGGGGCCCCATTCTTTGCTTCTGTTCTGACCTATATGTAGGCAAACTGATGACTTGTATCTTTTACACCATTAGAGTGGTGGCTAGTTTTACAATTTTGTCTAAAATACTGGGTTATTTGTTGGTAGCACTGGGCTGGGGAGACCTAGATTTGCGGGTGTAACTGGGGTATGAGGTACTGGTAGTGTGGGCTCATCTTTCTGTTCAGAATGAGACGTTTATCCTTGACTACAGTACCCGTGAATCTGGGAGTTCATGCCAGGCATCCAGATCCAGTCTAAGCTGATAGTTCTTACTTCTGCAGCTAGGATCTACATTTTCCAGGGAGGGGGTCCAATGTCTCTTCTCCACCCATTTAGAAGTCAGTTCAATATGTGGTGATGGGGAATAGGAGCACAAATTTTTGTTCTTTTTATTAATTTCTTTGAATTCGTGCTTTTCTCAGAAAGTTCATGCTCTAAAGGGAAGATACACTGGCTCAAAAGTAATAAAACTACTACTTGATAATAAAATCTTCTGAAATGCCAGTATTGGCATCAATCCATCCATTCATCTGTCCATCTATCCATCCATCCATCCATCCATCCATCCATGCATCCTTCCATTCATTTATCAATCCATCTTGTCCACCCATCTGGGCTTTTCCAATGCATTTAGACATAACTGTATATTTCTCTGTTTTAAAAAACTTGAATCACATTGTACATTTAGATCACATCATAAAAGTAGACCATATCATAGGAAACACACAGCTTTCTAGCTTTTGCCGTTGTTGTTTCACCAAGTGAACACACCTCTGCAGCAGCTTTCCATGGGCTGCAGAACCCCACTGTGTGCATATAACCTCATCTCAGTAATCGTCAGTGGTCGGACTGCTCTGTGTCTCAGCTTTGTCCATATAAACATCTTTGAATAGCCTTTAAGACAAGCCCACTTGTTTGATTCTTACTGCCTGAATATGGCAATACTTGGTATGCTACCCTTTAGTATAGAATTGCAGGGTCAAAGTTTCTGTTTGGCTTTTGGAGACAGGGAGGATGGAGACAAGAGCTGTTGATACATTCTTGCCAGATTATAGAGCTGACTTTCAGTTGTCTCTTTGATTCCTCCATCATTAACCCTTGGGCTCCCCTGCCCTCCACAGGGCTGTAAATTCATCCTAAGATGCAGCAGATCTCCTGTGGGCTCAGAGGAGGAGAGCCTCAGCTGGAGTGCGCCCTGGGATTGTGCTGTGGGTGGCATTCAATGACCACGTGCCTGCAGGGCACCGAGAATATGGGTTACTTCACCTCCCAAGAACACGAACCAGGCTTTTTTGAATTTCTGTCTGCAACACAGCTCTACATTTTGCAGAAATAGGATTATTAGAAGAGGTTTTCAACACCTCTGACTGCATTTGGAAAAAAGCTGTATTTCCTTTGGCTTGGCTGTAAAAGACAAGCAAATAATTTTTTTTTTTTTTGCAAAAAGGTAAATTGTAATATTTTGCATTCCCAAGAGCGTGTTCTGTCCTTTAAACTCAGAGTGTTCAACAGTACATTATTTGATTTCTTCTAACAATACCCTTGTGTGGGAGGCCTGTATAAACTTCCATTATGGGCAAACAACCTGGTAAGCCCTAACTCAGAACTGTGTAATTTCTCACCCATCTGGGTGGGCCAGCAACCAGTAGTGGGGTTTGGCTGGGGGCGCGGAGGGAATCACTGAGGATGTAAAGAGCCTTATTTCTCAAAGCCTTATTTACATGAGCTGGTGAAAAAGAGTTTGTCCTGCCTCCCCCTTCCCTCCTGTGTTTGAGTGCCTGGCGAAGAGGAGCCCGTGTGCACAATGAATGGTCTCAGGCTGTTGAAAGCATAATCAAATCAGAACCCTCATTTTCTGGGTTACGTAATTTTGCAGAACGGACACAGAGGCTCCTGGGAGAAACTGTCTGTCCTCCTGTTAATTTTAAGGTCCATTTATAAAATTAGAAGCTGTGTTGAGCAGATGAATGCTAAATGGAACTCGTCCATTAAAGTCGATGCGGAGGGGGTGGTCCGATAGCCTTATTTAACCTTTCTTCGTTTCAGAGGTTGGTGGCCTTTGCCTATGGCGCCTTCATGGAAACAGTGCTAAATATAGCTCCTGTTTGTTGTTGAATAATGACTCGGGAGGGCGGATGGTAGGGTTTCCAACTTCTTTCAGTCAGCAAACTGGACAGAAGACGTCCTGTCCAGAGGGTAACTGTAGGGCCCAGCACTGGGGCTGTGGCCACTGTTTACTGTGGCTCCGGACTTAGTGAATGATAAATACGGTGTTGTCTCTCTGTCCTTGTCCTCCCAACTGGCACCCCAGAGCCTCTGATGAATTGCTAACCTGTAAACAGGTAAAAGATCCCTGCCTGCTTCAGGTCCTGGTTGGACTCTCGTCTCTCAGGTGTTCCTTGTTGAAGGCCTGGCAGGGCTGGAGGGTGGATAGTTTCCAAAAGTGCACTCGGGTTTCTTTCTGTGTGGTTCGGAGCGCATCCTAGTGTGGTAGTAGGAACGTTAGCCAGGGCAGGCCCTGGAGTTTAAGTTTCTATTGCCTTTGACCTTGAACTAGACTTGGGTTTTTGTTTTTGGTCAAGTGAGGGATTGGATTGGATTCCTTGCCCTGCCCAAAGAATTTTGTTCCCTGGTGTTCCAGAGCAGCTCAAATTAAATACTGAAACTTTTGGAAGGACTGACCAGGGCTCGCTCTGCTGTTTTCCCTTCTGTTTCCATGTGATTCCTGCTTACCTCCAGCCCACTGTAGACCTCTTCTCAGAGTTGTCTGAGCCAGAGAAGGCTAAAGAGTGGCATCTTGGGTTTCTGGTAGCATCTTTGGATGCCAAGTAATGGAGGGGAGTTGGGTTGCTAAGACAGAGGGAGCATGGGAGCTGCATGGGGCAGTCACCTTGGGGTTGCCAAGGAAACCTGGCCTGGGAAAGCCATCTTGGGGTTGTAAAGGAGGACTTCTCCTCCTGCCACTTCTCAGTGATACCTGGAAGCTCTTGAGAGAGGTGTATGCAGTGCATCTGTGCATGGCAGCCACTGTGACTCCTAGAGCCCCATCTTGTGTGACCAGTGGATGCCTGGTGTGTGACTCTCCTGTGTGCTTCCCAGTGTCAGTGCCCTCGAGTGCTCAGGGGCCATCCTAGAGCAGCAAAGTCCTGTCAGCCACCCCAAGGGCCTGGAGAACAAGCTTTATGTAATTCTGTCCATTTTACAACCTTGCACCGCAGAGCAGCAGCTCACTGGAAGGCTGTTTGCGCAGACACCACTGCCTCCTCTTTATGAAGCTGCTGTCTCTTGAGGCACTTTTAAGGCTATAATGTTGATTTTAAAATTGTACTAAAAATGGATTCGTCCATCACCTTTTTGTATTTGTTTCTTCCATAGTAATTTAGTAACATGAAATGTTTGGTTCTCAAAGACCGATAAACTTTTTTTTTTCTCCTTTTGATACAGGAAAATTTTAGTTGATCATGTTGCCTTTTTCACTTGGGCTGCTAGGAAGCTTAGAGTCCAATATGGAGAAGAATCACAGTGGGTCTCTTGGTCTTGTTACTGTTGTATTTTTTTGTATCTCCTTTCCACAACATAATTTTTAAAATTAATTGTACTGTTGGCTTTATGTCTTATTGTCATTTCAAAGCATTTGTCTTTGTTCAAAGAAGTGGGTGAAGAATACTTAAAACACAACTGTACAGTAAACAAAAGGGAAAACACAAGGATTTCATGCTGTTAGGGAAGCATTAGAATGGAAAAACTTTCTGAGACTGAGACTGACTGACTTATCAGCATAATATCTGAGCATGCACCCAGGAGCTAGAGTTCTGAGACTGAAGCCCTGGCTCTATCTATTTATTAGCTGTGTGATCTGGTCAAGTTATTTGAACTCTCTCATTTTGCACATCTGTAAAATGGGAAGATCTCCTTCAAACGACTGCTGTGAGGATTAGGTGGGCTCCTACATAAGACTCTTAAGAAATGTCTCCTGCTCATGTGCACAGCCTGTAAGATCTGCCTATGACTAGCAGATTATTTTATGGCATTATTTATTCTACTCTGGAAATTCCACAGTGGTATTTGACAGTGGCTTTTGTCCCTTTCTTCCAGTTCTGATTTCTTTACAGACTTCTTGATCTGCGAGGCCAGCTTTTTCCTGGTCTAATTAGGCAAGGTGCGGTCTGTAACTTAAAAAAAATTTTTTTAATAGGGAAGAAAAAAGATTTGCCCTCTGGGCCTGGCATATGTTCCTCGAAGATCAAAGGAAAGATGAAGGCCTTTCTTCTGTCTCCAGCCACCATGTGATCTGTGTGGCTTGGTAGTGAGAGCTGCACCCCAACCTGTCACTTTGGTAGGCCAGGGCACTTTTTGGTGCCTCAGTTTCCCTCCAGTACCTTGAGGATCTTTTCTATGCCACTATTACTTGCAGGATGCAGAGACCTGCCCTGCCTTCCCCAAGTAGATGGAAAATTTAAGCCTCTCCTCTGCTTTTCCGTTGGAAATAAGATAACCAAAGTGAGAGTAGGTTTAGAAAGTTAAAAGTTTGCAGAAATGAAAGGGTTTTGATACCTCTTCATTCCCTAGTCTTCAATAGTGGTGCAGTGCTGATGAAATTGGAGGTTTGCTTCTCTGGTGAGCTGTCACAATGGTCACTGAAGGTGACCATTGCAGGGGGCTCAGCCCTGGAGCAGACTGAGGACAGGTGGGCTACTAGGGAATGCAGGCCTGGGAAGCAGCGCTCCCCAAGATCCTGTTCAAGTGCTTCCTCCGGGAGACTGTGCCAAGCAAAAGTTCAGGCAGAGAAGCAAGCTAAGGCTGGGAGGAGACACTGAACTATGGATTTAGCAGCAATTAAACAAAGACTTGGGCAAGTGGATTTTTTAAAATTGTGCCCTGTAGTTACCCTTTGCTCTTGGTAGATAATTTAAAATAAGCAGTCTTTTTCTATTAGCTGGCTGCTGGGCTAGAGTTGCACATACTTGTTTTCATGATTAATCTTCCGCATTGCACAGAAATTCATCAGTGCCAGGATGTCTTCGTGGGCATCTTTTGGCTTTGCAGTGCCTCCTTCCCCCAGCCACTTTCTCTCAAGAAGTCAGCAAGTGTGGATGCCTAGATTTTCCTCTGACGTGTACAGTGTTGCAACTGAGCAGCATCTTTGTAGCCATGGTGGGGCACACTGGCATCCTGCATCCTCCACTGTCTTGCAGTCCTCACGATTGGCTTGGAAGTGGGTTGGCCTGCTGCCTGCCTCTCCACTAGCCCGCCCCTCCACTAGCGCGCCCCTGTGTTGACTGAGGACATTTCCTGTGTGCTGGAAGTGCCCAGCCTCCCATGGAGTGGACTGGGCTCCGCTGGGTTTTAATCAGCTGTTTCACCACGAGAGAAGCTCTCGCTGAGCTCTCCCTGGACCCCTCAGAGGTGCACTTCCTATAGAGCCCTCTTCTATTTTGTTTTCTTGAAGATGGAATACATACTGATTCCTGTGTGTATCTTATGGCATCTTGAGAGGCACATATGTATTTTTACATTTGCCTGAGATTGTCTTATAGAGGGAGTATATATTTTTATAATCGTTAGGGTCTGCGGGCCAGATCTGGTCACCACCTGTTTCCACAAAGTCTGACTGGAACCCAACCACTCATGTCTCTGTGTGGTCTCGGTGACACGGTGGCGTCCAGCAGCAGAGCTGAGTAGTTGTGACAGATTGTGAGGGGTGCAGGCTGAGCCTTTCTGCCTGACCCTGTGTGAGAAGTGTGCTGACTGCTGGTGAGCCTGCCAGGGGCCTGGTGTTTTAGGCACTGGGGTTGTCGAGGTGAGCTTGACAGACTTCTGCCAGTGGAACATGAACAAACACATGTACGACATGTCAATTAGTGAGAAGCGCTGTGAAACAGCTTGCAACAGAACCCGTCAGGGCAGGGAGACTGGACTGGGGTGTGAGGAGTGTGCTGTTAGGATGGTCAAGCCAGGCCCTTCTGGGTGCTCACTGTGGACAGTGCTCTACGTGGAAGCACAGAGATAGCAGAGACCAGGAGGCAGGCGCTTGCCAGGTGAGCAGTAGCAAGGAGGTCTGTGTGGATTGAGATCGGGGCTCTTGGAAGGAGCTGAGTTGGGAAGGGCAGGAGGACCAGATCACGCCCAGCCCTGGCAAGGACCTGGCACTCATTCTGTGTGCAAGGGGAGGTCCAGGACAGCGAGAGAGGACTCCCATCCTAGAACTGCCTGTTGCTGGGGGTGGTTAGAAGCTGCTGTGCTTGCTTATCCAAGGGCCCGGGTGGCTATAAGACAGGTGGGAAGAAGAATTGGATTACAGACGTCTCTTAAAGATCCAGCCTCTTAGATTTGGTGGAGAGGAGAATGTGGAAGTATGGAGAAGGGAGAATCAAGAATAAGATTGGAGTTTACGGCCTCACCTCCCTCTGTTGAGAGGGCTGGAAGGAAGAGTTTTGGGGACAGAAGTCAGTGTTTGGGAACCTCTCTCCCCAGCTGTCTGCCCCCTGCTCATTTCCTTGGGGACAGAGAGGAGTTTACTCCACTTTCATTCCTTGTTTTTGGGTAATGCAGGTGATACTACAGTAGTCAGTTCTCCTGTGTTACAGACAGGAGACTGAACTAAACCTGCATTGCACTATCAGAAGACACATATAGGTAAATACTTTTCCTCTGTTCAGAGACATATTTCTTGTTCCTATTTTTTAAATTAAAAATTTAAAAGTGATACATAAAAACATCAGATTGTATATACTTAGGGTAGCGTGTGATGTTTCAATGCAAATATACATTGTGTAATGTTCAAATCAAACCTGCCATCACTGTTTTCTTACTCGGTGGCTATTCTGGAAGGCAAATAAGGCTGGGATAGGCAGATTGGGGCTGGCATTTTTCATCTCTAGTTTTCAAGGTTGATATTATTTCCTGGTTAGGTCTCCTTTTTAGGGAAGTGTAGTTTTAACATACAGGAGTTGAAGAAGTCTGATAGGAACCATGTATTGAGCTCTTATGTGCCAGGAACTGGAATCTGTATTTGTTGTCTGCTGCTGCATAACAGCTTTCCCTAGAATTTAACAAATTAAATAGCAAGCTTTTATTTATTTATTTATTTATTTATTTATTTATTTATTTATTTATTTTTAGTACTGGGGATCGAACTGACAACCTCGTACCTGCCAGGCAGGCGCTTAAACCACTGAGCTAAATCCCCAGTGCAAGCAATTGTTATCTCGCATACTATCTGAAGGATAGGAGTCTGGAGAGGGCTTTTTACCATAACAGGGACCCCGGCCAGGCCTGACAGACCTCTGAGCTCCAAGGCTGCTACAGGGACCCTTCTCTAGGCTGCAGCGTATCTTTACTGCAGCTGGCTTCCCTGGGACTTAACAACCCTCAATTGTTCTGCTCTTAAGATTTTCTCCTAGACTTAAGTATTTTAACCTAGATGTCTAGGTGAAGAAACTGAGGCTCGGGGAACTTAGTTAACTCATTCACAGTTACACAGAAGCCAGGAATGAGACGAGGACCCCACCCCTGAAACAGGAAAAGGTGTTGCTTATGTTTTTCTAATGCCATGATCTGGGATTGACCCAGGCACTCCTTTGGGATCAGTAATGTTTCACTTAACTGTCCCATGGTGTGGGTATAATCACAGTTTAAATCAGCCCACTGTCTTTGAGACTAACTTGTAGGCCTTACTTTTCTTCACTCTGTCAGCTCCTATGGCCGCAAGGCTGGTATTCTCGTCTGGGGTTTTCCTCTGGGAAAGCCTTGCCTCTGTCATGGTAGCCCTGGGGCTCAGGACAGCAAGGGTCCCTGGTGGACGTTGCTGTTGTATGTACCACCTTGGGCAGTGAGCGGCTGGCGTTGGCACCACGGCTGTGTCCTCAGCCAGGCTGTGGCTTTGGTTGGGGACCCTGTTTCACGTTGTGCATTGGTTTGTTGCCAAGTTAGGACAGCAGCTTCTTTGTTTTCAGAAGTAAAGGTTATTAATATTCTTTTTCTCAATTAGAAGAGGAATGCTTGCTCCTTGACAGCAGATTGAAAACACATGGGAAAGTGCAGAATAATTAATATTTTGGCATATTATCATTTTTGTGTGTATATGTATAGATAGTTAAAAACAAATGGAAAAAACCCCAGAATTGAGATGGTTATTCTATTTGTGTGTGTATGTGTGCATGTAGTCAGATTCTTCATTAATTAACGGTACTTTATAATAATTTCATGTCATTACTTGGTTGTAACATGATTTTTAATTGCTTTGTAACATCCCCTCATCTTCACACAAAATATCGGTGTATTTTAAATATACCTTCCTGCCAAGGACAAGATGTAGAAGGATTTAATCCCTCCCTCTTTTTTTCCTTTCTTTCTTTTTTTGATTTTTTGAGACAGGGTCTCACTGCATATTTCAGACTGGCCTTGAACTCACTGTGTAGCCCAGGCTGGCCTCAAACTCGCAATGATCCACCTGCCTCAGCCTCCCAAGTGCTGGGATTACAGATCTGCACTGCCATGCCTGTCTTAAGGATGTGTAAGGATTTAATTTCATACCACGCAGAAAACATAGGGTGGAGAGGGGAGAGGGTGCATCTTAATGTTACAGGGCAAGGATTCGAGCCCTAGTTTTGTCACTTTATCTGAAACATGTGCGTGGTGCTGTGTACTGCACAGTCGTGAGGGTTGACGAGACTGTGCCTCTACTGATCTGTAGAAAAAGTCAGTGATTTTTGTTGAAGACCCTGGCCCCGTGTCTTCTGGAGGTGGCATTTGCATGTTTTCTAGTTAGATTAGATGGCTGTTCCTTAGGAAAGGTGGGCAAGGTAGAGGTGACCCCAGGAAGTTTTGATGATGAAGGAGGCAGGTGCAGGGGGCAGACTTGGGTGTCACTGTGGTGTGGGGGTGCCAGGGTCTGGCACCGGTGCTGAGGCTAAACTTTTCCCAGCCAGCATTTGGGGTACTGTGGGCCCTGTGGATTATCAGCTGGAGCACGGGTTTCCCAGAACACACCTGTGGCGGGAAGAGAGCAGGACCAGGAGCAGGCGACTTTGCTCCTAGGACTTGGTGACTCACAGCTGGCAAATGTGTGTGGGTGGGACGCATCCTGTAAGGAGAGGTGTCCTGCAGCTGTGCACTGCCACTGACCGAGGCTGGGGCTTCTCTAGGAGGAGCAGTAGAGGAGATGTGATGGTCGTTAGTTAAGAAAGAGAAGTGCAGGGTAGAGCCGGCCCCACAGGTGATGAAGCAGCCAATTGCTTTTGTTTACTTTCATCCTCTTAGCCACCTTACCTTGATGATGTCCTGTTCTCAGCACTCAGTGTGTTATGTGGTGTATTGGAGGTGCTTAGTAAATGGGCATGGGCCTAGTGACGGGAAAGAAAAATGACCAACCAGGCCCAAGGCAATTCGGTGATGAACTAAAAAGGCTCAAGGACAAAGGTGTCGGGAACAGGTGGGATCTGGTTCCAGGCTCTCCTTCCCAGCTGTGCCACTGGCTCCTTTTGCCCCTCTAAGAAGTGGGGATGGCACACTTGCCCTTCAGGGCTGGGGACCTGGGGAGAAGGCATGTGCTGTGTGCTGTCCCTGAGGTCTGGTGCACAGAGCACAGTAGGCAGCCGTCCTGGGAGCCACTGTCACTTGGCAAACCGAGGAGCCAGTGGGAAAGGCCGAGGTGCTGTGCCCTTGGAGTCCATTGGCGGTGAAAAATGGGGCGCATGGCCATGCTTTGCCCGTATTTCTATTCAGGTGTCCATGGGAGCATAAATAAAAGACTGAGTAGCTTGGCTGGCCCCACACTGACTTGTTACACCCAGTAGCTTGGGGACCCTGAAGGCTGCGTAACTCATAGCCTCTCTGCCTTATTGGTGCTGAAACTGCGCTTCCTCATTTGGGTCCCTGCTCAGGCTTTTTGTCAAGGCTGCCAGTGTTGGGTGTTTATTGGGTTTCACACAAAGCAGATAGATAATGTAAGCCCAGCAGTTCCTGGGGCGACTGTCCTCTCTCCTGTCCTCTCCCCCTGCCTTCATCTCCAGGGGCTGTGAGATGGTGAGAGGGACCAGCCCCTTAGCTCCCCTTTGTCTTCCTTGTCTCTTTTGCCAGGAGAGTCCTTTATTTGTTCCTTAATGCTACTGGCCTCTGAAGATCTTTCTAGATCAATTTGGCTTGTCAGGGGTGCCAGGCTTAAGTTTTCAGACTTCTAAAGAAGAAGGGGGCGGGGGGATGAGGGGGGATCAGACTTTTCTCTTTGTGCCTTTCAGAAGAAAATCATGTGCGTTAAAATAAATGATGCAAATATCTGTATTTGATGTATCAAAGAGACAAATGGCATAAATGCAGATTATAGGGTATTCCTTAGAACTGTCCATCACCCATGGGCTCCTGGGAAAGGCATGAGGCAAGCCAAGCGCCAGCCTGTTCTTCCAAGCAGTGGCTTCGCTTTTGGGCGGCCTCCAGGGGGTCGGCATATTTAGGTCATTGTCTCCTGGATTGACTCAGGATCGTCTTAACAGACAGCCAGTTTTCCACGTGTCTCATCTTGCATGCACACTTAGAAAATGAAGGCCATTTCCATTTCCATCTTCTGCCATTTGACCAGCTCAGGGTATTTCTGTCTCCATATGCACGACTCCTTCTGGCTTGGGGACAGGCAGGTTTGGTGTGCTCTGTTCCTCCTCCCTGTACCTCTTTCCCCAGGGTTTGCCACTGGTTTGGACTTGCTCTGCTGTTGAGGATGGTGGTCCATGGTGAGAGGGTCAAGTATGGTTTCCCTTGCTCCTC
The DNA here is from genome assembly GCA_004363535.1 of Dasyprocta punctata. NCBI lineage: Eukaryota > Metazoa > Chordata > Mammalia > Rodentia > Dasyproctidae > Dasyprocta > Dasyprocta punctata. The sequence goes on from RJWM01018586.1 coordinate 28,652, forward strand.
CACGATGGTGCTGGTGGGAGGTGGTTGTTGTGTGCGCATGAGGAGTGAGCTGGGAGCAGCCAGCTGCGCTGCTTCTGTCCACAGTGACTTTCTATCACCACTGGAGACCCCTTAGACCTGTGATTCCTGGAAACACTCCCAGCTTCCCTTGGCCTAGGCTCAGTGTGAACTCTGGGCTTTGGTTTCCTGGAAAACCCTTTTTCCAGCTGGGTTGACTCCCCAAGGCTCCCAGTGTGGTGGTCCTCCAAGAATCCTTCACCGCACGGGAATCAATTGCTTTAGAGTCACGGTGCGCCTGTCCCAGGCTGGGCCACAAGGTGTTGGCAACCTGCCTGCCCAGGCTCAAGTGTGGATTCCAGCCCCTCCTTGCTTGCTGGCCTTGAGTGATAACGGCTACCATCTCTTGACTACTGGCCGTAGGCTGGCTCATCTTAACTCCGTGATGTCTCAGCCCTCACAACAACACTCTGAGAAAGGCATTGTTTTCACCCCATTTCAGGAGGCCTCAAGGGGCTCAGTGCCGTGCAGCTGGCAAGTGACGGGCCATTACGCAGACAGTGGAGTTGGCCTCCAGACCGCTGCCAACCCACTGCACCGTCGCCTTCACCCTCATGCTGCCTTTTGGAGTTCCCTTTCCCCTTCTACCATTGCAGTTACAGTGTCTGCCCTGTGGGATTCACTGGAGCCCTAAATGAGATGAATGTAGTGGATCAGGCCCTAGCATGTACTGGCAACCCCACAAATGCAGGTTTCTTTATTCTCTTCCCCTGTGGTGGGGTTAGGGCATGAGAAACAGGGACATTCATGTCCTGTTTGGCAGCGGGGATATAAGGAGGTCAGGACCAGAAAGGGAAAACATGTGGGATCCCCCTCATTGTGGCCTCATCATTTCACCACAGAAGGCTTTCCAGCCAAATATGCAGTTCTGGGGGACAGGTGAGGGGCAGAAACTGCTTCCCAGAGAGGGACGTTCGGTGGGAGGTGTCACGGGGTAGACGCTTGAATCCTGATTGGAGCAGAGGTCGGGAACTTGTCCTGCCTGCAGGCTGAGCTGGGTGTCCCCCATTGAGGTTTCTCATGTGCAGGGTCCCCTTGGTGCGTTTGCGCCCACTGGCAGAGAAGCCTTGGCTTTGGTCTCTGCCCCACCTTGACTGTCCTTCCTTGGCTCGAAGCCCTGGGCTGTTGTCCCTGGGCAGAGCTTCAGCAGAAATACAGGGTCGCCTCTGGATGTCTGTAAACACCCATCCTGCCTCCAAATGTGCTCAAGTGGGTGCACTATAGAGACTCAAGTGGTGCCTGGGCACAGTATGACCATCCAGACCTGCGGTGATAGAGCTGTTGGGCTGTTCGTGGCATCAGTGGGCCAAGACCTGTGTCTCCTGTAGAGCCCCGGTGTGGCATGTGCACAGGCTGTGCTGGGTCGCCATCTTTTCCTTCCTTCGGTTATACCCTTCTACCTTTCTATGTGCCTGCTTGCATTGAAAAGAAAAGAAAAAATAAAAGCTAGCATGTATGTAGATGATGGAAATGAGTAAAACCTAACTCATTTCCCTCAAAGTGAGGGAAAAAAAGAAACCAAACAAAGGTCCTGGGTGCCAGAGCCCGGGATGGAATCTGATGCTTTTTGGGTTGGTGGCCGTCGCTCTGCCACTTGGCTGGGGACCCTGTGCCAGTGAGGGCTGGTGGCACTTGTGTACCACTAGGTTCATGAGGTGCAGAACCTGGAGCCACTGTCGTCTGTCTGCCAAGGAGAGCCTTCCTCTTTTCTGCAGGCTTCTTCCCTGGTGCGCTTATGCCAGGAACATTACTTTTTGGGAGAGTGTTTGTAGCAAGTGGGAGCTGTGGGTAAATAGCTTTGTTGGCCACTTTTGCTTTTCTTGCTTGTATTGTATACTTTAATGTGCTTTTTCTTTTCTTGCTTTATTTTTTTGGATAATGGCAAAATCACCGCTTGTGGGCACCGGCACAGATAATACAAAAAAGCTCTTTCAAAAGAGCTTTATCTGAGCACAAAGTACTTGGAATTGAAGACCCCCAGGGATTTGCCTCTATCGCTCATCTTTCCTCTCTCTTCTCCCTCTTTTTTTTCTCTCTCCCCTTTCTTTACACCCTCTCCCTCTCTGTCCTCTTTCTCTTTTCTTCATTCAAACTTGCAGTGGCACCAGAGTGAGCTACATATTGCCCTATTTTCAGCTGATTTGCATGTTAGAGAGAGCAGAGTAATTGGTGTTTAACCAGAACAAAAGAGGATCTGTTTTCTAAAAGAAAAAGATTTTTTGAAGTAGACCCTATTGCATGGACCGCCTTTGTCTCTCCTCTTATTAGAAACTGAATAGGTTGGCCCCCCATAATGAGAATGGGGGTGATACTGCTTTGCTTAGAATGCTGCTTGAGCTAATTGGTTTGAATATTACATTTGATGTGGATCTGAGGGATGTTGGCAAAACACCTCCTTGGGACCTGGGCATTCTGTCCCTCCATCATTGAAGTATGGGGCCGTGGAGAAACTCTGTTTATTTCCTTGTAGGATGCACTGATGGCCATCCTGAGATTTTGGTCACACTCCAGTCTTCAGGTTGGTCTGCTGCTCTGAAGGAAGTGTTGGGTTGTTGTCCTGTGGAGACTCAGAGGGCAAAGTTCAGTAGAAGTGTTGGTGGCTGATGATATGACTTCTAGTGAAGTTATGTGTAGTCATTGATTTGTGGCATTTCAGCAAGGACATGAAGTTGAACATTATTTCCCTCTTGGGCAAGGGAAGAAGGCCTGAATCTGGACTAGGAAATTGGCATAGTGTCTGTTGAAAGCCTCTGGATTGTCTATTCCTCATTTATAGATCACTTATTCAACTCACATACTTACATTGGCACTCACGCCTACATTCTCTTCTTTCTGGTGTTTTCCAGTGTCTGATGGTGTGACAAAGTTTTGTGAAGCTAAAGTGAATTTTTGAAGACTTTTAGGAAAGTTGCAGTGACCACAGAACTACCTTTTACAAATTAGATAGGAAAATGCTGGTGTATAAACTTTGAAAAATATTTAGAAAGTGAGTTTTCATCATTCTAAATGACAGTCATTTTTAATTTTAGCGTATTACCTCCAGTTTTTTGCCATTATAATTCTTGCCTACATATATATACACACACGCATATTTTGAAATGATCCTACAATACATCAGTTATTTAGAGGCTTGTATTTAAGCAAATATTTTTTAATAGTAGCTTGAGTTCTCTGACCATGATTATTTTTTTTGAGATCACTCAATGTTCTTTATTTTGCAAAATCTAATACCAGAGATAAGAGATGTAGTATGGGTTATGTCTGGTGGTTGAAATCAGTTTTACTGCCTCTGCATGTTTGTTACTTTTCTGACCCATTTTACAGATGGGGAGGTGGCACCACGCTTCGAAGGCAGGAGTGAGCTAGGTGAGCACAATACAGTGGCAATACAGTAGCACCCAGCTTTATCTGCCACCCCTCTTGCTTTCTATTTTGTATTTGAAAATAACGTAAAACTTACATGAATGCCTTTAAGCTTAAGTACCCCTGCTCCAGTATCTTTCACTCACTGTATTCCTAAGAGTGGGGCTGTTCCCTTACCTAACAACAAAACAAACTTCAGAAATGTAACATTGGCAACAGTATGTTTTGGTTGTCTGTTACCTGTATTCCAGTTTTGTCAGTTGATCCAGATGTCCTTTATAGGATTCTTTTCCCCCTCCAGTACAGGATATAATGGAAGATCAGGTATTACATGCAGTTTTTTAATGTCTGTTTAGTCTGCTTTAACCTGGACTATTTCTACACTTCTTTGCCTTGTTGGCATTGCCAGGTATAAAGAACATACCTCCCCCTTTTCCCATTAGAATGTTCTCATCTAATATTTCCTCAGGATTTGATTCAAGTTGTACATTCCTAGCCAGAATACAACGTGTTTTTATGTCCTTCTCAGGCTGATCACATCTGGAGGTACTTGATGTCTCTGCCTATTCATGTGTGTGTGTGCACACGTATGTGCATTACTGCGGATTGAACCCAGGCCCTTTACACTGAGCTACACTTCCAGCAATATCCCTTGTACCCTTTTAAATTTTGAGGCAGGATCTTGCTACGTTGCCCAGGTCGGGCTCAAGCCTATCTGCCTCTGTTTGATCACCTGGTCAAGGTGTTGTTTGGCTTCTCTGCTGTATGATTATTACATTTTCTCTTGCAGCTAATATGCAGTCTTTGGGGAGACACTGTAAGATCATGCTCCTTGTCAAAATTTCTACTAGTGTTAGCATTCACCGATGATTCTTGCCAGATCTCATATTTACTATGGTGGTTTCAAAATGATTTTCCAACTCCTGCCCACCCTCTGTGTTTTCTAGTTGGTACCTGGCATTACAGTATTCTGCAAGCAAGAGCCCTTGCTGCTTTGCTGTTAATTTTAAAATCTACTTATTATAGATATGGATGTGTAGAGAGTCTTATTATTTCAGTGGCTTGTAGTCATTACTATAGTTTATGATTTTGGTGCTCACATTGTCCCTCATTGGGCCAGTGAGAGGCCTTTCTGATTCTCTCTAACGTTTCTAAAGGTTTCTTTACTTCTGGCATAACAAGATGTTTCCAGTTCATCTTGTGTCTACCTAGCCTCAGACCTGGAGTTACTCATTTCTCCAAAAGGCTGGTTTCTTTTAGTGGATGGTAGATTTAGAGGCCAAGAAAGGATTGTTCCTAGAGCATCTTTGTGAGTTGTTCCTGGGGTATCTTTGCTTCCAGGCCATTTCAGAGGAGAGATCTAGGAAATGCATAGTGTGCATGTGGGCTGGGATGTAGTTCAGTAATAGGACCCTTGCTTTGTATGAATGAGGCCCCCCAAACCACACACACACACACACACATACACACATGCATGCAAATGTTCATACATGTGTGTGAACATCTCTTTGCATGAAACACAGATTTTCAGAATCACGAGTTCATACCATACCTCCAACTGTAATTCTGCACAGGGTCCTTTCCAGGCTTCCCTTCCGTGTCTGGGTGTTTCTTCTGTAGTAAGCACCCTGCCTCACCAGAAGCAGTTTACCAATTTGCACAATCCTCTGCTAACACATTTGACATAGAGCCAGGGTGGCCTGTCCAGGCCACCATGAAAATCTAAGCATTGCAGAGGGCATAGGGCTTGTTTGTAGTTTGCTTACCCACCTGTCCAACTTCCACCCACCCAGCTAGACACAGGGTCCAAGTCAGGGGCTGTGGTTGTAAACTCCAGGATCAGCTCCTCCTGCCCCAGCCACCCTTCACCTTCAGGTGGGGGGCAGGTTTCCTCCTTGTTAGTGTAATCTTATTTAATACATGAAACATGAATACCTGTTTATAAGTCGACCAAGAGAAGTGTTGCTGCTATCTCTTGCATGCCTCCTACCCTGCTCCCCGACCCTCAGAGGCGATCGAGTTCAATGTTTTACGGATTGTCTTTCTTGCATTTCTTTCTGTAAACAGACACATGCCTATTTTATACTGAAAGGTAGTACCTTATTATCTTTAAAAATTAACTAAAGTCCGTATCTACTCCTGTTCGCTCTAATTTTCTTTACTGTCTTCTTTCTGTTGTGGGACTTCACTCAGGGCACACGTTACTTTGAGTAACTGTCTCTGTGGGCTTACTTAGTTAAAATAGTTACATCATTTTTGTTTGAGACAGGATTTTGCTCTGTAGCCCAGGCTGGCCTCGAATTCATGATCTTACTTCCTCCCGAGTGCCAGGATAACAGGCATGCTCCATCACACTTGGCCATATCTTATTGTTTGGTATAAATAGATGATGTGTGAATGAAGAGGAGAAAGAGGAAGGTGAAAGGTGAGAGATAAAAAATACTAGGTTTGTATCTCTTAAATGTTATTGTTTGATTTTCACCATATTCTCAAGTGACGTGTATTATTATTACTTAACATTTTGTTTATTTATTTACCGTACCAGGGACCAAACCCAGGGGCACTCTACCACTGAGCTACATCCCAGTTCTTTTTATTGTTTTATTTTTAGATATAATCTTGCTAAGTTACACAGGCTGGCCTCGAACTTTGAATCCTCCTGCCTTAGCCACCTGAGTAACTGAGATTACAGGTGTGTGCTACCACTTTTGGCTGTAAGAACTTTTTTTCTTTTGGTCTTTTTGAGGTAGGGTTTCACTATGCAGTTCAGACTGGCCTTGAACTCAGTGTAAGAACATTTTTAAAGAAAAATTCACATCACTACTACAAATGAGAAACTACCACCAATTATCTACTTGTATTTCTGGGGAACTGCATAAAAATTGAAAGCTTTTGAAGTTTAACACATTTAATAGTAAAGTAAATCAATCTTTCTTTCTTTCTTTCTTTCTTTCTTTCTTTGTTTCTTTCTTTCTTTCTTTCATTGGTGCTGGGGATAGAACCCAGGGCCTCACACATGCTAGGCAAGTGCTCTATCACTGAGATCTGTCTATCCAGTCCTTTAATTTTTTTTTTTTTTGTTTTTTTGCGGCACTGAGTATTGAACTTACAGCCTCACACCTGTCAGACAGGCGCTTAAGTCACTGAGCCAAACTCCCGGCCCTGGTTTTTTGAGGCAGGGTTGCACTGTGTAGCTCAGGCCGGCCTTGTGCTCGCGTTGTAGCCCAAGCCAACCTCGAACTCGCAACTCTCCTCCTACCTCAGCCTCCTAAGTGCTGGGATTAAAGGCATGCGCCACCATGCCCCGCTTTTCTGTCTTTTTGAGACAAGGTCTCGCTATGCAGTTCAGGCTGACCTTGGGCTCACTTTGTAACCCAGGCTGGTTTTGAACTTGCAAACGATTCTCTTGCCTCAACCTCCCAAGTGCTGGGATTACAAGCATATGCCACCACGCCCGGCCAGTTCTTTACTATTTATTTTTTTAAAACAGGTTTTGAATATGTAAATAATAACTCATTTCGAGAGGTCTGGTTTGTTTCTTAGTGAAGATATAAACCCATTGCATTCACTGATCTGACCCATTGATCTAATATGTACAATAATGGGGCCAGGGCTCTCAGGATTTGAGAAAGAGCTGTGTCTTACAGAGGAATAAAATAAAAACTGTGAATAGCTGTTGTCCCAGCTGTTGTTTAAATCACTAATAGGGCATTTTACAAAGTGTCCTGTTTATTAAAAAAATAACAATAATATAAAGAATGGTGCAGAGATGCATGTGCACATGCACCTTAAATTTATTTGGGCTATTTTTAAGATAATGCCTTAACGATCCAGACCATGCCTTAGCCATATCAAACACATGCCAGTTACGCCTCTGCTGTGGAGTCCATGTGAAAAATGTCCCACCACCTTCTGTGGCTGACTTCTTGATCAAACAGCCAGTAGACAATGTCCTGTTCACCGTTGTTTTTGGAAATGGATTATGGTTCTTGTGGCCCTTTCTGCTCATTCTTACACTGTCATGGGTAATAAGAATGTGGCGTGTTCCAGACTAGTGTTCTAAAAAGAGAAGTGAGAATTAACTGAGTATCCCACAGTGTATCATCTTATCCAGATTTGAATTATGAGACCTGTATTCCGAAATAGCTCTTTAAAAATGATCTTCACTGTTCTTTTAAATAATGAATGCAACATCTTAGGGGGACTTTTCAAATATAAGCGAAGGAAAGGGACAGTTATATTCACCTTCCAGCCTGTTCTGGGTATCCAAGTCCTGTGTGTGGCCAGTGGTGTAGAGCAGACGCAGGCTCTTCTGCTTGCTTTCCCCATTCAGCATTGGAACCTATGGCTCTTTTGTTGGGTTTGTTCTGTCTTCAAGATGGTGACAGGATGTGTGAAGTTACCCCCTGGAATTTCATAGCACTCCCTAGAAGCAGAGGGGTGGAATTTTGTCCTGGGGTTTCTCTCTGGAAGAACATGTTTTTCTCTGGTTTCCCTATGGTCCCTGCTTGATGGAGTTACCTGGAGTTGATGTTGTTGTCAATTCTTCCTGAAGCCATCTCAGGCATCCTTGAATCTTTTTTAGGACATTGGGTTTTCACATGTCTAGATGCCCTCCTATGACACGCACTGTTGTTTATATGACTGTCCCTTCCTTCTTTCATTTGCTGAACCAACACTTATAGGCTGTGACCTTTGCTAGGTCCAGGCTGGTTGTCAGGGTGCAGCAGTGAGCAAGCTAAGTATGCTTAGGTCCTGTCTTCCTGGAGCCCCTGGTTTTGCTCACATGTGTGTGCACATTTCCCTCTGCTTTGCCATGTGCTCAGCCTTTTCTGCTTACTCACCAATGTGTATGTTGCAGAAAGGACAAAAGGGACACCACTGTAGAAAGAATCTAGAATCTGCTCTACCTAGTTAAATGCTGAGTTGTTTGCATGTTTTGGTACTTTCCTAGTGGTACAAGTCACCTACAATATATAATGGTTAAGCTTGATTGTGTCAGTTTGATTGACTTTAGGATCCAGCAGGGGTTGGCGGAGCATACTTCTGGGTATGTCTGGCTGGGTCATGGAGGTGTGACATTGGGTACTATATGTGGTTGTTGGTCCCTTCTTCTCTGGCACTGTTCCCTTGCTCTGTGTCCTGACCACTATCAGCTAAGCAGCCTTAGTCCACCATGCCCTTCTGCCATGCCCTTCTGCCATGATGTTTCTGCTTGCAGCCAGCTGACTATGAACTGAATCTCCTAAAACATGAGCCACATTAAACCTCTGCTTCTTGAAGCTGTGGGTGTTGGGTATTGTGTTCTGCAATTGAAAAGCTAATATACAATATGTATCCCAACTGCTTTGGCATACCAAGTCTGAAGACTGTTAGATTAGGGGACTGAGATAGTTGTCGCAAGAGATGGGCAGATAGATAGTGACACATACCTGGGTTACTTCCTGGGACAAGGGACCACTGCTCACAAACTCAGGAACTCCAATGTTCAGGTCACTTTTATACCCTGAGAAGATGCCTAAGGGGGAATGGTAGCATTCTTAAGTTGGTGGCCCTTTCCTCCCCAGCTCACACCCTCTGTCAGTATTCTAGCTCCTTAGCTTTCTGCTGGTCTTTGGATTAGAAAGATCTGATACTGTTTGTGGAAAACTTGTTTGTGGGAACTTGCTGAGGTGCTATACGTAAGCCTTCTATCTCAAATTATGGACTGAAGAGCTTTATCTCTGGTTTAAAGGCTTGAAGCCCTGGCTAGTACAACAAGGAAGTATTTGGGGGCCCAGAGAAGTCTTCTTGAAGTTTCTGAATAGCAGCAGTCTCAAGCTGACCCTACCTCATGTTTCCCAGATGGCAACTCCTTTGCTTTGTCCCAGGGTCATGAGCCTGGAATGAGGGGTCCTCCCTGTCTTACTACTGGGGTCTGTCTCCCTTTTGGTGATCAGTGCAGCCTGATTCCTGACTCAGCAACCTGGGAACTTGCTAAGGGCTTGGATGTGTGTGCATGTGTGAGCACACGCCTGCATATGTGAGCCCCTGCACTCTTTGGAGGGTTTGAGGAACAGCCCTGGAGAATGGCAACCCATAGGAAGAGCGCAGGAAACTTAAAGGCTCTCCATTTGGCACAGTGAGGAGTAACATTTAAATCTTCTTCTTAATTAACATTTATGAGTGATCCTGACAGTGATTAAAGAAATATGGGAAAGCTCTTGACATATGTGTCCGTTATGTATGCTGAGGGAGTGAGAAGGATGAGGAAAAATGAAACGTGGCAGCGATCGGCTTTAGAAGGGGGAGTCACACGCGATTGTGTCTAGGGTACCACGTAGGGAGGAACGACACTGGAAACACTTAGACAAATGGATCACCTTTTATCAGTTTTATTCCTGTTCTCAAGTTGCTTCACGTGTGTGCTTGTACTCTTGCCGCTGTCTGCTCACAACCAGGGACAACAAAAAGGAGTTAACACTGGTCACATTGAGCTTGTCACGCAGATGAACTTCAGAAATTACTTTACATGAAGACTAAAGGAACATCCATACATCAGAAACCCAAGGGAAGTATAAAAAATCGAGAATTTATTTCTTAAATCCAAGAAGATTCTAGAAGCTGGTTGTACCTGGACATCTCTTTTCTTGCTCTTCTAAAAGAATTAAAGTGCATCTAGGAGATGTCAGCCCTGTGGGTTCTTGCTGTCTGGTGCCATGTGAATTATAAATGAACCATATGGAACCACTTTATATTAAGTAACTTACGTGTTCCAGTGATAATTATTTAGGTTGTAATCTCCTCAAAATCTGTTGGTAATGACTGGTGTGTTTTCACCTGAGGTTGTTAATGCTGGTAACAGTGCCAGAGGTAGGGGTGTGTGTGTGTGTGTGCGCGCATGTGCATGTGTGTGCCTGTGTGTATGTGTGTGTGTGTGTTCATAGGATCTTACTGTGAGCTGTATTTCATGGTCTGATAGCTTTTATTTTTTTGCCTTAGATTTCAGACACCATGCTCTGAAACAGCCATTTTAGGGATTATGTTTATTTGTCCCAAGCCTATGCCAGTTTCCAGTTTGTCCAAGGAAGGACTGTGTCTGGAAAGCACACAGAGCACTGGATGGAATTACTGTGTGATGGGCCTTCGGTGACTGCCCATTCTTAGGGGTCGAGTCCAGATGCCTTAGCATTGCCCATGAGGTTGTCATTACGTAGTCCCCATGTCTCCTGGCCTACTCCTTCTCCTCACACTCCCTCAGTCTGCTCTCAGGTGGCCCTGCTTCTGCTGGCTGCGAATTCCTCTGTGTCCTTGCTGGTGGGGCTCCCTGGCCTGGGATGCGCCCCCTACACCTTGCTTGCTCAGCTATGCATCACCTGGCCTGTGAGCCCTCCTGATCCCCTCTGTCCTCTCCTCCTGGCCCGCTTTGCTCTGCTTCTCTCTGTCAGTACCCACAGCACTTGCTAGACTCTGTTGACCCACTCTCCTGTCAGCCAGGGTCCCTGTAGAGAACAGATCATCTGGAAAGGGGTAATAGAGAGGTGTAGACAGAGGTAAAGGTTCAACAAGGGGTGATGAGCACCAGGCAAAGCAGTTACCACCCCTAGGTCTGCAGGGGCCACAGGAGGGAGTAACTGCTGGGACTGAGCAGTGGGGAGCTATGGGTGTTTCAGTAAGCAGTGACTGGGTGGGCCCCACTGCTCAGCTTTCCCTTCCTCCCACCTTCTAACACTGGCTTCCATCCCCCCCTCACCAGCAAGCTAGAGTGGGATCCCCGGAGGGGTGCTCTGTTGGTCAGTCTTGCATGGTGCAGAACAGTTACGAGGAAAGAGGCAATGTCTGGAGGGTCCAGCAGAATAAGCAGCAACCTCTGAGGAAGACAAATCTCAGTAGGGCATCAGCGCTGTCTTGCTCCCTTAGTATTCCCTGGTCCCTCCTGAGGATTGTTGGGATCTGGGGTTTGCCCCCTGCCTGGTCTCCATCGGTATCCCTGGCTGTCACAAACCAATGCGCCGATTAGGCCAAGATGGAGTGCTTGTGTAGCTTCATGATCGATCTCCAGCTCTCTGGCCCTTCCCACTTGAGCGTAGGCTGTTTCTGAGCCTTTTCTGTATCTATGTTCTGGATTCCCTGTGGTGCCGGCCCAGTGCCTGATCCAGGGTTTGTGGTGACAGAATGAATGATTGAGACAACCCATCAATGAGAAGACATTGCGTGAAGAAAACAAGAACAAGTAAGGACATGAGTGCGCCTTCTTGTTCCCAGAAATGAATCCTAGAAAGGTGTAGGGATTTCTCATTGGGTTTGTGTAATGCTGTATTCTAGCATGGTACCTGCATCTAGTAGGCACTCATCAAATACCTGTCAAGAGCTTAAATCGGGATAAGTCACCAACCTGGGTGGTTTCTTCTTTAAGAGGCGGTCCTCAGATTGGCCAGTGCTACCACCACTTTTGTGATGGAGGCCACTTTGGTGTTTTTGCCATGTAGAGAAATCTATGGCTGCCAGTGCTATGTAGAGCAGTTCCCTCTTACCCACTGAGGATACAGGTACTGTGTTTTTTCCTTTGAATACATACCTACAATAAAGTATAATTTATAAATTAGGCATGGTAAAATAGTAATAACAAAACAGGAGCAATTTTAACAATATACTGTACTAAAAGTTATTTACAACTTACGAATTATTTATTTCT
>RJWM01018587.1:0-40553 GCA_004363535.1 Dasyprocta punctata
TTTTTTTTTTTTTTTTTTTTTTTTTTTTTTTGTCCCTTTACTTTGTAGGGATCTAAAATGAGTTCTTATTTTCCACTGGTTTATCTGACCCTGGTCGCCTGGTAGCCTTTCACCTAATGAATTGTTTTCTGATTCATCCCACTGACTTTCACTTTTTCTCTTAAACACAGCAGTTCATAAAGACTTCTTTTTTGGTATAACCAAATTAGCAGCATCACTATTCTTGTAGTACTTTGGGTCCATTGTTAAGTCAAAGATTGGTTCCTTGGCCACAAGCACTTTGGTATCTCCACAGCTGATCTGCCGGCCCAGAAGACTATCAAGTGATTAAAACGCAGACAACATAAACTGGATGAATAATTCTGGACAAAGGGATGATTCACATCCTGAGTGAAACAGCATGAGATTTCATTATTCTGCTCAGAATGGCACACAATTTGAAATTTACAAATTATTAATTTCTGGAACTGTATACTTCGTATTTCCAGACCACGTTGACCATAAGAAAGTAAAACCCTGGAAAGCAAAACAATGGACAAGGGGCTATGGGTTAAGACAGAGCTTTGAGTCCTCTAAGGAAGGGGACACTCAGATGAAACCTAGAAACTGGTGAGTCCCAGCCTCAGGGGCAGAGGAGCTCAGGCCTTTCCTCCTTGGAAGAAAGCCTGTGTCCCTGGGTTTGGCACTTTTACAGTCTCTCACACATTCATATGTAGTTCTTAAGGTCTTGGATTCTCACCTGCTGTCTCCTCTTTTTTTAGATTGTGCTCTGCACCTTGGGCACCCTAGTTAAAACCTTTCTAACAGAGAACTTAATGAATCTAAATATTTGATTGCATTATGCATTTCCTTTTGACTTGGCTTGTTTGAATTTTCCCCTTTATTATTAGAATATAGTCAAATAAAGGAAATCTTTCTCTGTCCACATTTATTATATCAGATTTATGTAACTGTAATGCTCTGCTTAATTTGATGTGTGGATGCTGGAAATGAGAAGGAGACACTCACAGATTCAAGTGATACACTTGGTGCCTCGATGTCTGAGCACCTGGGTGCATCTGGGGACTGTCACCGAGCTAATTGTCAGGTGTTGCATATTGCAAGTACAAAGACCTCCTGAGCTTCAAGGAAGAGCCGTCCTTTTAGAGGATCCCCAAAGAGAAACATTGAAGGGTATCTTTGTCTTATTTGTTTATTATGAAAAGTTGATGCTATGGTGCAGTGGGTTAAATTAGGAGAGGTATGAAGATAGAGCCAGTGGGGTGTGGAAAAGGTACCTGGCATACACAAAGGAAGAAAATTTTATTCCTTTGAGCTTGACTTGAAATATTCTATTCTATAAACCAATGGGGAAGGTAGGCATCATCTGTCTCCAAATTCTACATAACACACCAGTGTTTCTCTTTTCTGGCAGCAAGAAAACCCAGGCTCTTGAGAGGACAGAGCATGTGCAGGTGTCCTTGACGAGAGGAAGCAAAAGGACGGCTGGCACTAGGAACAGACTGAAGACTCAAGGGCAAAGGAACATGGAGAACAACAAGTGGCTTGATACGATCCTTTGTAATAGTAGAGGGGTAGCAACGGAGCCAGACGTGCTGGTGCATGTTACAAACCATAATGCATAGTGTTCCTAATAAAAATTGAAAATTTCTCCCTTGGTTTTAGATTGAAAACTCGTATGATCAGATCAGTGTTTTACAGAGAGTAATGTATTTGAAGTTTGAAATAGGCTGAAGTCAACTACATTAGTGTAGGATGATCTGCTCACAGCTATGCCAGCAGGAAATGTGGTAAGACCATAAAATAAAAAAAAATGATGAGATTTTGAAGTAAAGTAAGAGACACTGGGAATGTAAGTGATAGAAAATAGTTTGTGGGCATTCAGAAAACAAGAAAAGGAAGGAAGAAGAGGTGAAGGAAGGAAGGAAAGAAGGAAAGAAAGAAGGAAGGAAGGAAGGAAGGAAGGAAGGAAGGAAAGAAAGAAGGAAAGAAATGGTAAAAAGAAGAAGATTCAGAGAAAATGTAAAATATTTCTCTCTGTTCTTCGTAATTGGATTGGTAAGGGTTAGGACCAATAGCTCAAATAAATAAGGAACAGAACATCTGCAGACAAAGTCTGAGGAAAATAAATGATTCTGCAGTAACTAAACTGGTATACAGTTATTTATTCATTTTGAATCTTTGGTCTTTTGTTCTTAGATTGATGTAGGATGTGTCTCATCATCATGGCAGCCCTGAGATGTTTTTTGATCTCAGAGAATTGTGTGTTTAAAATTTTGAATTAGTTTCTAAGATTCAAAAATGGGAAGACTACATAAAAATAAGGATCTCCGAATACTGTTGAAAGATTGAAACACTTACCAGTGCCCCTACATTGACAATTTCTTTAAAATTGATGAATCATCTCTAAATTGGCAAAATCCCCACCACATGCTTGCGCTTCATCAACAGGCCAATTTCCCACATTCTTGCTCTTGGGACCTAATGGGTGCTCTCAAAGTCCTACTGCTAAGTCCTGAGCCTGCACAGATTGCCCCAGGCAGCTCTGATGGCTCTCTGCCTGAGGCTGTTCTTCCCCCACTGGAGCACTCTCCACGAGTCAGGGGACCAGGCCTGTAACCATCAGCCAAGGTGGACCAGAAGTACTTTGCTGGGTACCCCCGTTCTAGCCACCTCAGCACGATGGTTCTGCAACATCTCCATGTGGTGTCTGAGTTCCTGTCAGGACTGACTCCCACTTCCCTACTTCATCACTGCACAGGTTTTATTAACTGTCTCTGCCTTGCTGACTCTCTACTCTGTCCCCACGTAGGCTTTCTGGGATCATCTCCAGAATAAGTTGCTTGCATTGAAATCCTTATCTTGGGGTCTGTTTGGGGGAAGAACTCAAACTAAGACAGGATCTCCAAGCAACTAGTTCGGTCATCCCTGATTTTACTGTCATCTGGCCCCTAACTGTTCTACAAAAATAAGTTTCATAGTCTGAGTCTGTGAGAAACAGCAATCATTTTGGAGACCATCGAGTTGCCTGAGGCCACTCAATAGTCTTGCCTCTCTCTCCAGGCCCTGCATCCAACATGCCATCTACTACTTCAAGAGCAGACAATCTGCAGCCCTTCTAGCTGCCAAATTCAGCCACTATCTTTTTTTGCAATAACATCTATGCCCGTTCATTTACCTCTTGCCTTTAGCTGCTTCCTCAGTTCCTCAGCAAAACTGAGTAGTTGGGACAGAGACCCTCCTATTCACAAAGTCTAAAATATTCACTCTCTGGGAGCCAGAGTTTGCAGACCCCCTGCCCTTCATCTTGGTAATGTTGGAGATATCATTGCCAACAGGGCTCACTTACAGATAAAGCAGTGAGAACGCACTCTCCCTCCGACATGTGCTCAGAGGAGCAAAACTCTCAGCCACCTCTCTTTTGTTCAGCTGGTAGAAGATGTTTGCAGTAGAGCCCAAGGATTAAGGCTGCGACTCTGGCTTCTGTAGCTAAATTAATTTATTATTTAAGCACATCTGCCTTTTTATTTAAAGAGGTGCTGTGGCCTCCACTTGTGCACTTGTGTGGAGGAAAACATCACACTGAGATCTCAAGTGTCACAGCAATTAGTCAAATGGGGAAAGATGCTGCTCTGGTATGTTCAGGGACACTGTACTTGATAATCTTTAATTTGCTCAATATTACAATTAAGGTAACTTCAAATGTGTTATAACCTTAATAATGTCAACATGTTTCCATTATCTCTGGTGTACATATTATTTTTAACCTACTTCACACATAAGAATGTATTAATGCATTTTTTGGCTGCTGGTAAAGTGGCCCTCTAACAGGCTTGTGAAGGACTTAATAACCTTGCAGAAATGTTTTACTGATGAGTATTTAAAAATTATTGGAAAATCACTCAGTTAGGATTGGAAAAAAAAATTGTACTGTATTATCATTTGCTGGGAGAGAGAGATTCATGAGGAGAGACACGATTAATAGGAAAACTGACAACACTAGCATTCGGGTGACAAAGAGTTAGAGAGGGGAGGGCAATGCAGTTGAATCAGAAATCAAAAGACCTGGGTTTCTAACTCTGGCTTTATAATTTCTTAGCTGTGTGATCCTGGGGAAGTTGCTGAGCTTGTCTGCGAGTTGATCTCTTTATTTCCAGCTGAAAATCTCTGGTCATTCCAGCAGTTTTTGTATGAGAATGTAATTAATGGGTACTGGTAAAGGAATTATATAAACTGTGAGGCGCCATGCAAATGGGCTTTATTATTGCACAAAGCTGGGACAAAAGCACTAGGATGCTGAGGGATGCTGCTTCCTGTAGTCACTTACCACTTGTGTTTCCGTTGGTATTTTTTTAAATAAGGAGAAAGGGATGGAGAAGAAATTCATTTCCTCCATCTTGGTCTATCTAGCCAAAAATGATAGATGATCCCTGCTTCAACACATCTACGCCTCTCACCAACATGAGCATGGGTTCTATGTCAAAGAGAAGAAGCCTGCTAAGAGCAACCAGAAAATGGAATTTGTGGGCATCACATTATTTCATACCGTGACACTGACCAGTGGTCAGATTTTAATTTCTTATTTTGAGAGCAACTTCATTAGCTTTGAACAGTC
Source organism: Dasyprocta punctata (assembly GCA_004363535.1). Classification (NCBI taxonomy): domain Eukaryota; kingdom Metazoa; phylum Chordata; class Mammalia; order Rodentia; family Dasyproctidae; genus Dasyprocta; species Dasyprocta punctata. The sequence goes on from RJWM01018587.1 coordinate 4,616, forward strand.
ACTCATGTCCCCTCCTCCTTCACTAACTCTTCAGAGGCAAGCATAACCCCACGCCTGGATTATTGAGGTAAACTTTTATGTAACTCCAACGCTTCACACTGGTGTGAAATTACTGATACATTGGGATCCTCCATTTTCCCTAATTAGACCAGTGAGTGAGGGATTTGCAGAAACAATTCCAGAGACTCTCACTTTAATATTAACTAATGTGCACTTGGCCTACTTTTTGATTTTCCCACTGAACATATAGGGTCAGTTTCTCATCTTGCTTGGCACCCCTGTGGAGTAAGCTCAGAAGTGCAATGTTTTCAAAGGCAGTGTTCTCCCTCCCTTCCTCTGCCTTGTCCTTTGCCTCCACAGGATGTGATAGGCTGTCCATTCAGAGACAGAAGCATTCTTTCATGGCAATATAGTACAATTTTGGTAATCTAGTCTAGTGATTCAGCTAAGGAAAACTTAACTGTTAAATTTATTTTACCTATGTACAGCCTTGTATAATTACTGTGTGTGTGTGTGTGTGTCTGTGTTTAACAAGGATGGAGTTGCAGAATTTTAGATTACTCCTCATTCAGGTAGACTTTTGAGAAGGTAAAGCAGATATACAAAAGGAAATAACCTCCCTGACGATCTAAGTGAAATACCAAGGGAAAAATGGCAATTTGTAGAGTCAGATAGATTGTATTCAAATTCTGGCCCCTGATCTGATTTGCTTCACAATCAACAGCAAGTAAAATTATTTAAGTTCCATATTAGCCATCAACAAAATGGGAATAAAATTTTGTTCTTAATTTGTTGGTGAGTTTATAATAAAGATTGTAATAAACTGTTCTCCGTATCCTGGCAATAAGAGATACTGGGTAATTTATTGTTGTTGTTGTAGAACTGGTAGCATCTACCTAACTTGTCAGTTCTAAGGGGCTCATAGAGGTTAGATAGATAAGTTACAGAAGATCGACCTAGTGAAAAGGTAAATAAAAATGCTGACTTGAGGAACAAGAGAAATTGGGTCAAGACCATCTGCCAGCTACTTTGTCTCTGTACCATTAGCTTTGCTTATCAATGAAATGAGGTGTTAAGACTTCTGGTTTTACTTTTTTAAAAGTTTTCCTTTCTAGCACCAGTTATATTTTGAAGTCAAACAGAACCACACTAGGAAAAAGGAGAGAAAAACAGGCAGTGTGCTAACCTTCCAACTCAGCTCATCCAAAGGAGCTCTTCTTTCTCTTTTGCACACCCAACTTCCCCATTGCGCTGCTTAAGCTTCCTCATTGAGAACAACCTGACACACCTTTGGACACAATGACCTTATGATTTTTTTTCCAGCACTCATGTGACATCGTGGAGTTTCCTGCCTTTTCCCACACTTCAGTCTGGCAGATCTTCAGCTAGCTTGAGGCACCAGTAAATTTCAGGGTGGTTAAGGTGACAAAGACAACTTGTATGAAAACCACGAAGTAGACACATAATTCTACTCCAAAGGTTTTCCCAACAACCTTCTGCCTTAAACTCCCACCTTACTCCAGCCCATTCTTCCATTTTCCCCCAGACTACCCTTCCTTTGGGATACCAGCACCTACTCCTTATCTCTGATGATGTCCATCTCCACTTGAATTGTGGCTAATTAAAAAAAAGCACTTGGTACTCTCCTCCCTTGGAATGTTCTTACTCAGAATGATAATCCTGGAAGAAGGGAATTTTTCTGCCTGGGTATCTTTTCTCAGTTTCTAAATCCCTGCTGCATGCCAGACATCTGGCTTTTCTGCCCCAGAGCAATAGTTTTGATATCATATGTGAAAGTTTCTGCTGTGGCCATTAAAAGATGAGTTTTGAGACCTATGCTTCAGTTCTGGGTATAACTCTTTTGCTTCTCTGCCTTGCACAACTTACTAACTTGCCTGCTTTCTGGAATTTGTGCATAATATCTATACTGGAGTTGTTGTAAGAATATGAAAATTTCCTGGGATAAATAATCCCCAAAACCAATCTTATCTCCTACTTTTTGTTATAATCATCCTTATCCTTATCATCATCATATATTCACTTGACTCTTAATACAAACTTCATGACCCCAAGAAATGTCACACTTCTCTATTTCGTTTAAATAAACTCAGAATTCTGTTTTGTTTATGGTTTTGGTTCATATGTACACGTGCACACACACAAAAATGCACAAAATATGGCACATGAAGATTCCTAGATCTTTCCAAATACTAAATCATTCGGAAAATCCTTCTTTTCTTGGTGATTAACAGCTACTGATTCTCCCAGATTCTCTGATATCTTTTTGGTCCAATGGCTCTGCCACTCTGGTCATTAGATGCTTTTGTTAAGAATCAGAACTCTGGGTCCTGCAGGCTATTCTAGTGTCAGCCTAACTCTGAAGATGGAAGGATCGCTGAGGAATAACCCTTCATATCTTCTCTTGAGACCTGCCCATCTTTAACTTCTTTCCAGGTAGAGAATACTTTCTTTTCTTCTCTTTTCCACTTCTTTTGCATTCAGGTTCATGCTTGTCGGTTCATGCTTGACATGTGAAAATTAGTATGTGTATACAGTTACATGATATAATCATTCTCTTCCACGAATACTGCCACCAGTACCAGCACCAGTACCAGTACCAGTTCCAGTACTAGTACCATTACAATCTTCATTACTCAATCAACCAAAACCAAGAACTCCTTTTCTTGAGTCATGGCTCTGCAGTTCTTATAAAAAGAGTAAGATGAGTCAGATTTGCAATCACTTGGGAAATTCTGTTATCTTTGTGAAGAAAGGCATATATAGGACCAACAATGCAATGCAGTGCTCCAATTCTCAAAGGTATTCATTTTTGACCAAAGCTTATAGCAGCATCAAGAAATCTCTTTCTTTTATATAATCATTTCATCAAGTCTAACCTTTTTCCAACACAAAACTACACACTATCATGATATATGGAAGAAAGAGGAATATTATAAGTCATGACTGTCTAAGTCAGCTCTCTCTGACATTTCAGCTTGAATTTTAGACTGCTAGTAGCTTCCTCCTGTTAGTTATTGAAAGTGAAGAATCCACAATAAAGTACACATAATGTTGGTGTGTCTTTCCCCTATTTTCAGGTAACTGCTAACTTTATATAAATTCCATTTAATTAATAAGAATTAAAACACATTCAAAGACAAAGGTAGCACAGGTAATAACTGTGCCCTGTTTAATAGATAGAGAAATACTCCTGGAGGGCTTTCTATAGTTATTCCTGTAGCAATGCAATTCCAGGCTTTCAGTGCTTAAAGGCAGAGCCCAAAATACTACTCTCATTCTGATTACATAGTAATAGCTCCTATGTAGTAAGAGGTAACTATGAGCTTGCCAGAAAGACAAGATCTTCACAAAAAAATAGGTCAGTTAGTCTTCACATCGACTTTGCAAAACAGACTACTTCACCTCAAAATGGCTGCATAACTTCTTAACACAGCCAGGAAGTGGTAAATCACAATTCAACTCTTGTTTGATTGACTCCAAGGCCCATGCTCTTAACTACTAAGCTACACTACCTCCTACTTCATAACGTCTGCATCTAGATGAAAGCAGTAAGATGTTTGCAACACTAAATTTGGTCACCGACAGCTCCCCTTCCACCCACCACCAAAGTTCAATCAGTGGAAGCATTCAGTTACCCTCATAAACATGGTATGATCTTCAGCTCTTCATCTCATGCTCCCCATATCCAACCAGGAGACAAGTACTTTTCTATTTTCCAGAAGTGCCTTTAGTTTATCCTTCTTCCCCATTAGGTTAGGTGCTCAGAATTTGCCATGTGGATGTTACATGAATTCCTAATGAAGTTCTTTTGCTGATCCTCCCTACCTTATCTGTGAGAAATTGAAAAAGGATTTGAAAATTACCAAGCAAACAAATAAGTCCTGCCTAGCACCCATGCCAGATTATTTCTGTCTCCCACAATTTTTGACTTATTTAAAACTCTAAATGATAGATAACCAGGAGCACTACCAATGGATACAGTCAATGCACACAAATGAATTCTACTCTGGGAAAGAACAATTTCCATCTCTTTTCGCCATATTAAGTACAAATCTGTTTCAGTATTCATGACAGCTAATTTTTTGTAGTGCTTTGCATTCTCCTTTGAACCAGTTATCATATCTTACTGATTCCCTGATTAATAGCTTAAATAAAATGTTTGACATGTGTTCATTTTATATTTGGTAAGAGTTGGGATTTAACTTTAAAAATCTTTGACACATCTATCTTTGGTGTTGTGACTTATCTTAATTTGGATCCCCCAGAAAACAGAGACTGAAGCAAAAATTTGGTTGCAAATATTTATTGGGAGCTATATTAGTCAGTATTTCACTACTGTAACAAATACCTGAAACAGTAGACTCACAAAGGGAAAAAGATATGGGCATGTTGACACACACCTGTAATCCCGGCACTCAGAAGGCTGAGGCTTTCCTAATTCACTCTGAGTATCATTAGAAGTATTAAGTAGCTTACCACCCACTTTTTTCATTTCCCAAAAACACATCACATTACTTTACTTATATCATTCTTTTATAATCTGTGCTTGCCTTTACCAGGTTATCAACTACACTGGATTGCATTTGCCTATTTTCACTCTCCCTCTCCCTTCTCTCTCTGCCTCTCACTTTCCTTGTCCCTTTCTCTCTCTCTTGCTCACTATTCATAAGTTCTTAGAGATCAGAAACAATAATTATCTTTGTATCACCAATACTTAATAGGTTCTCACTCAGAAGGCACTTGAAAAGAGTTTGATGCTTTAACTAAACACCTAATCTTCACTGTACCATTCATGATAGACTACAAATAGTTGGCATTAGTGAGGATAGGTCAATTTCTACTGCACTTCCAAATAACTGTTAAGTCCCAGGAGTTTAAAACAAACAAGGTTTATTTTACATTCACCCTATGTATTGATCATATGTGAGCAGAGGTCCTCTGATTATAAAAGCTACTCAGGAACTTAAGCAACCATGTAGTCCTTATCTGGTACAGTCTGGTTGCTTTGCCCAAAGGAAAAGAAAAATCTTCGGTATTTTTGCACCAGAAATTATATGCTCAGTCAAGGAGTTACACAAATCTCTTCTGTTCAAAACTCATAGGCTAGCACCAGCTACCACCCACCCATTCAAGAATGGGTAGATGTACTATCCTGCCATGTATCTGGATAGGAAGACCTGAATTATTGGGTGGTTTTTACAAATTATCACCACAGTTTCAGTCATCAATATTGTTACAGTTGGAATTATGTATCCTGCAACATTTATATACTGAAAGGAAGATCTAGCCATGTCATAATATGACCTTATTTGAGAATAGTGACATTGCAAAAGTAATTAGTTATTATGTGGTCATATTTGAGCAGATGGGCCCCAAATACAATATAAAAGATTAAAATTTTGACATAGGGACACATACTGGGAGAATGTCATATGAGCATGGAGATGACTATATTCAAGGCAAGGAATGATATCTGGGACAGATACGTCTTTTAAAATCTTCAGAAGGAAATAATTCTGCCAATATTGCCCTTGGCTTTTGAATTCCTAGAGTTTTGTATTATGAGACTAAATTTCTATTTTTAAGCCATCCATCTTGTGGTACTGTGGTACAGATACGTTAATGCACACTTCTTTAGTGGGAGAAGAATGTTGCTGTAAAAAAAGTACCCCATAATGAGTAAGTGGCTTCGGGTTTGGATAAAGATGCAAGAGTTTGGAAGTACATGATAGAAAAATCTTATATCATTTCCAAAAGGCTATCTGGATAAATATGAACTTTAATGGTACTTCTGGTGAGATCTCTAATAGGAATAAATCACATATTACTAGAAATTGGCTAAAAGGTGATCCTTTTTATTAAGTAGAATTTGACCCTTGTTATAAAATGAAGAGTTGTTTTGTGGAAAGAAGGCCTTGCTAATTACAAACCTTGATTTTTAGCTGAGATTTCTAAGCAATGTTCAAAGTATGTCCGGGTTTCTGCTTGCTGCTTAGAGTAAAGTGTGAAGGAATCGAGAATTGAATGAACAAGGGGTCATTAAGCAACAAAGAACAAATACTTGAAGATTTGCAAAAATCTCAAACTGACCATATTGCAGAAAATTAGGAAGTTTGCTTTGGAAGGAATGTCGAGGATGTGACTAGGCAGTGATTTGCTAAAGAAATTAGGCAAGCAAATCATTAATCTCATCAGCCATCTCAGCAGAAGCCAAAAACAGAAATGGATTATCCAGGGAAAATCTGTGAAGGACTCTTATCTGATGGCTTAGACTGCTATGAATTGCACAAAAGACCAACAAGATTTATGAGAATTTTATTTCAGAAAAGACATAGCCAGCCTAGCTGGTAAAGAAGAGAGATGGGATAAATTGAAAGAATAGTAAGCCCAAAAGTGTTTCAAGGACCAGGTCCTCCTCTGTCCAAGAAGGCTTAATCACGTCTTCACTTGTAGAGTGTGGAGCTATTGTGCAGAGACCAAAAGGTAGGGCTACCAAGCTGATGGGCTTATGAGAAAGAGCACTCAACCAAAGAACTTTCTACATTTGAAAATAAAATGAAATTTATCTTGCTAGTATTTGGAACTCTTTGGGATCCATGACCTTCTTTTTTATTGTGATTAATTTTAAAAAAATTTTTAAGAGAGTAAAACAAAATCAAGCAGAACAAAGCAAATCATAACAGAACAATGCAAGCCCCACAGGACTTCAAAACAAGACAACAGGAAATCAACAATGGTTACCATAATATCTCTCATTTTCTTCAAAATAGCTGTCCATACCTTCACACACAATAAAATCAAGCAAAACAAAATAGAACAAAACCAATCAAAACAAAAGAATGAAAGCATTACAGGACTTCAAAACAAAATAACAGGAAATGAACAATGGCTACTATAATGTCTGTTGTTTTCTCCAAAATAACTGTCCATACTATCACACATAATAAAATTGAATAAAACCAATCAAAACAAGAGAATAAAAACATTATAGGACTTCAAAATAAGATAGGAAATCAACAATGGCTACCATAATGTCTCATTACTTCAAAATAGTTGTCCATACCATCACACATATTAAAATCAAATAAAACAAAACAGAATAAAACCAATCTAAACAAAAGAATGAAAGCATTATAAGACTTCAAAACAGGATAATAAGAAACCAACCATGGTTGCCATAATATATCCTGTTATCTTCAAAATAGCTGCCCATACCATCAGACACAGTAAAATCTAACCAAAGTAGGCAGAACAAAACCAAACCTAACAAAATTGTAAAAATGGTACAAGAGTTCAAGACAAGACAACAAGAAATTAACAGTGATTAGCACCTTTTCCTCCTAGGAGTTTCCTCCCCTATCACTTTCATAATCTGTTGTGCTTTTTGGATCCCACCAACTCCTTCAGTTTTTAATGCTAGGGAGATGACTTGGTGTTCGTCTGTACGAGTTCAAACTGTTTCGCCCATGAACATGATCTCCAGTTGCATCCATTTACCTACAAAAGCCTCGAGATTATCCTACTTTATAGCTGGGTAGCTTTCTGTTGCACAAAAATACCATATCTTTCTTATCCACTCTGCAGTTGATGGGCAAGTTACTCTTGCTTTTTTCTGGTCTCTTGTTGTGTGGAACAATTGTTTTCTCTCCTTTGATTTTCAGTCTATGAATTTCTTTTTGAGTTGTATGTGTTTCTTGTATATAGTATACTGATGGATTTGTTTTTTGATCCACTCTCCCTGTGTTTCTTTTTATTGCTGAATTGAGGCCATCTACATTTTAGTTACAACCAGCATACATTGGTTTGTCTCTGCCGTGCTATCCTCTTGCTATTGGCCCTCCACTTTTCCCCTTCATTCAGTTGCCTGTCCTGTTTTGTGATCCTCCTCTGCTGCTGTTCCTGGAACCTGTAATCTTTATCTCTCTCTAGAATATCCTTCAGCACTCTCTGTAGGGTTAGTTTGGTGGTCATGAATTCCTTCAGTTGTTCTTTATCATGGAAGTATCTTTTTCTTCCATCAACTTTGAAAGATAGTTTTTCAGGGTACATCAGTCTTGGTGGAAGTTGTTTTCTTTCAGGATTTGAAACACTTCACTCCAAACTCTTCTTGACTTGATGATTTGTGTTGACAAGTCTGCCATGATTCTGATTGGTTTTCCTTTATAGGTGATCTGTTTCTTTTCTATAACAGCTTTTAATATTCTGTTCTTATGCTGAATTTCTGGGATCTTGGTTATTATATGTCTGGGTGTAGATTTAGTTTGGTTATGTCTAGCTGGAGTTTTGTATGCCTCATTTATCTGTATGCCAGATCCTGTTCCCATATTTGGGAAGTTTTCTGCTACTACTTCTTTAAATAGCCTTTTTATTTCATTAGTGTTGACCCCTGCTTCTTTGCTGATATCTATCACTCTTAAATTATTTTTCTTTTTATTGTCTTGCAGCTGTTGAATTGTTATTTCCTGGTTCCTTGTTATTTTTAAGAGATCTTTCCTTTCACAATCACTAGCTGTGATCCTGTCTTCAAGGTTTGAAAGTCTATCTTCAGTCTCTTTCAAGCAGTTTAGCCAGCTTTCAGTTGACTTTTTAATTTCCTGGATATCTCTTTGAATCTGTTTCATGCATTGTAATTCCTTCCTGTATTGTTCATTCAAGATTTATGTAATTTTTCTATGCTCCTCTTTTTTTATCTTTGTCTTCTTTATATATGTTTAGTAATTCTTTCATTGTGCTTGTGATTTCTTCTTTTACCTGAGACATTATTTCTGATCTGATTAATTCTATAGTCTCATGAAGTTGTTTCTTTAATTCAGTTGCTACCCTCTCAGAGATTTCAGGTGTGTGACTTCCCTTTTCTTCCATGACTGTACCTCCCAGACTTGCTCTGTGTGGGCTGGAGGTCTAACATCACCTTGTACTCCTTCATCTTGACATTTTCCTGGGTTCCTCCCAACAAGCCAGTGGTGGAGTCCCAGGCACTTTCCACATTGGCTGCCCCTCCATGGTGTAAGGCAATGGGACAGGCACCTGAGTTTCTCTGACTCCAGGTTCCCAGGGAGATAGCAGGACATGGGACTGGCTTCTCCAGACCTGTGCAGCTACAGTGGGGCTTCCCTGATGGCCAGAATTGCATGGTGGTGGAGCTGCTTCTTCTCTTAGCCTGCATGTCTACACTGGGACTCCCCTGATGGAAGCAGGCACACAGGGGTGTGTTTGTCTGATTCTCCCAGTGAGCACTGGCTGCTCAAAGGAAGCAAGGGTCTCCAATGGTGGCCTTTGTGTGCATGGGGCTTATCTGGCTGCAACTCCATGCCCATCCTGGCTGCCCGCAGGAAGAAAGCCTTCCAAAGGCAGTGGCCAGCAAGCAGAAGTAGATCTGGCTGTGTCTCCCTGCTTGTGCTGCCTGCCCAAAAGAACCAATGTGAATAATTTCTTTGGGAATTAGTTAAGTTTTTAAGTAGAAAATTTACCACCCAATGTTGAAGAATTTTGTTCCAAAAGAAATTGTCCCTTGAGCATTACCCATTCCTGATTTAGATGAAATTTTGGATTGAGAGTTGGTGCTGAAACAGGTAAAGATTTACAGAGATATTGGGGTGGGGTGAATATGTTCTATATGTAAGAAGTACATGAGTGGCCAGAATGCTACTGCAATAAAAAAAAAAAGCAAGAGGGAATTTCATAACAAAATAAAAGGAGAATGACAATAGTTAATACATGGCATATTGTCATCTTCAAAGTAGTTACTCAGGGTACAAGATACAGGCATAAAATTTTCAATATTAGCACAAACCTTTCTATAGAATGCTATTATTAATTGTGTTTATCCACAATTTGTATGCTTATAATAACTATTACCTTGGAATGCAACCTTATTTATAAAAAGGGCTATTGTGAATGTGTTCATGCTGTCTTAATTTGGTTTACTCAAAAGCACATCATGAGAAAAGAACTAGAATACAAGTAGTTAATTTTGGAGATGACCTCAGGAAGCTCTGTGAAGAAGAAAAGTAAATAGAAAAGGTGCATTGATAAGATGGCTCCCTTTGAAAACAATCAGGGTGAAAGTCACAGGACTCCGGCCCTAAACAGGATGATAGCAATTGTAGAGAACTGTCAGCCTAAACTCTTCTAAACCAAGTGGCTAAGAGAATCTGGCTTTATGTATCAGAAGGACCTGACATTCTTGTACTCACAGAGTGACCAGGTGCAATATATGTACTAAGTGCAAGGCACACAGGAAATATTCAACAAATACTTAAATACATGAATGATAATGTGTGGGTGGACTGCCAACCACACAGAAATTTGTAGGTGTTCTGTCATTCTTAAAGTTCCTCCTTCCATGACACAAGGCAGTATTTTCAATTAAAGAAGTAAAGGAAAATTCACACATGTATATCACTCTTGGCAATGGGGAAATCTTACATCAGCAAACTGTTTAAGGGTTTATTAATTTAAATTTGTCCCATTTAAAACAAAGTCTTTTATCCTCTTTCTCCTGGCTCCTGGTGAACAACTTAACTATTTTGCTTTTACTCACTTAAAACAATGAAATACTGTAAGTCAATGAACATTTCTCTCTTAGGGACTTACCATGTCATTGTGTTCCTACATCCTGTGAGAAGCTCCATGGAAAAAACAGTTTGCAGTCAAAGATGCTTGAAGAATTACTGTTTCTCACCTGTGTTTTGGAGATCAACAAGTCAGGAAGCCCTAACAAGTTCTACAGAGAATTATATTTTTAGTAATTCATTCAATAATCTAATATCTTGAGTGCAACAACTATTTAGATCCAACAGGATTAGTACTAACAAAACATAATTCTTGAAAAGTTTCTGTACAACACTGATCACCCATGGACATTGACATGAATCAAGAGGGCCTCCACCCACAAAGTTGTCAGAAAGCAAAGAACATTTTTCTATGGTCACTTTCACAATGAGACTCTGAGCTGTTCTCAGATAATGGAAAAATTTGCAGGTGATGCTTGATTCAATAGATGAGATTATTTCTATGGCCTGTCAGGTCATCTTGGTTTATGAATTTCTATTCATCCTTGTGCTCTTTTCCCAGACTTAAATTTTTCACAGCTCTTTTATCATTTTTTTCTATCCAATATTCTTATTCACTTTACTTCTATCTCTTACACCTTATAATTACATAGAACATACAACTTTTAATCCAAAACCTCATCAGTTGAGGATACTTGGTAAACACTGCTGCATTTTTCCACGTCTTAGGTATGAAAAAATCCATAGCACATTATATTATACTGAAGCAGAAGTGTGACTGTTATCAATTTCAAGCACAGTCCTTCACACTTATAAATAATATGTATTTGATTGTAACCCTTGATCAAATTTAAATAGGAAATATTCCTTGCTATCCCTTAGCTAAACTAGATAAAAATAAACTATGTACTTTGTAAGAGGACTGTCCCTGTGTTTTTCTTTACATTGTGACATTTTCCTGGTTGGAGATACAGATTCAGCGTAGTGTTTGTGGTGATGGCCATGAAGATAAAATGGTAGTGATAATGGTGGAGCATGAAATGCCTGCAGGAAGTGGAATACTTTTATAATTCTGCAGAGTCTGCTGTTTTTGTAGTATGTGACCATTAATAATAATATGTCAAATTCACTGGATTAAGAAATGTCTAGCAGGTTAGTAAAGCATACTCCTGGGTGTATTTCTGGTATTTCATTGAGGTTTGATCTTGGGCACTATACTTGGTCCTTCACCACTTCCTCCCTGGCGGTGCTCCTCTTCTCTGTTGCCCAGGTGCCATGAACTAAGCAGCTTTGCCTTGTCACACTCTCTTGTCATGATGTTTATACCTTAGAGTCAGCTGATCAGGGCTGAATCTTCTATGACCATGAAACTAAATCTCTTCTTTCAGTTGTGGGTGCCAGGCATTGTGTCCCAGCAATGAGTGAGCTGACTAATAGAGAAAATCATTATCAGAAATGTGGTCATTGTTATAACTATAACTGACTATGAGCTCAGAAATCTTTGAAACTGGTTTGTGGGAAGTATTTGGAAAGGTTTGGAGATGAGGGCTAAAGAAACCTTACATGCAGTAAGCCTTAAATGCAGCAATCATACTCTTATGATTGTTGATGCTAGTTAGAGCTCAAAAGACCAAATCTGACAAGAATGCAGACAGTAAAGGCCAGGCTCAGGAAATTTCAGTTGGAAACAAGGATTCCACTGGTATTTGGACTCAAGGCAGTTTGTTAAACTCTGCATGAAAATTTGTCTGTATTTTGCTCAAGTCCTGAGATTACAGGAGACTTGGATTAAGTATGCTGGACAAATTAATCTGATGGAGGAAATTTCAAACAGCCCAATATTCAGGCTGTACTATGGATACTGCTGGCTGCTTTTAGCCACACTTATAGTGAAAATCAGGGGCAAAAATCAAAACAAAAAATTTTAGAACTTAAATTTTACCCTAAAAGGAACTATGTGTAAAGTTGGGACCATAGGAAGTGTAAGCTTTAAAGAGATTAGCACCATTAAAAAGAAATCAAGGACTTTGTATAGGGACAAGTAGACAAATACCTGAAAACATTTCAGGAATTAGTAAGACCCTACTCACTGGAGGCTCAAGAGTGCAAAAGTGTCAGTCTTCCGTTTGAGAAAAAAAGTCCAAGGAACCACTGTTTATAAAGGCTTCCTAGGGAATTGGTTCCTTGAGATTCATTTCACTGCACTCTATCATTCAGGCATTCAGAGACTGCAGCAAGCCATAGTTCTAGAGGGCCTAGCTAGTGCTTCAGTAACAGCAGATCTTGGCATTGTCTATGTATTGCTAGTTTAACAGGCATGCAGAATGCAAGAATTGTGGTATAAGGTAGGATTCCCCCCAGATTTTAAAGGAAAACCAGGAAGGTCAGACAAGGAACTCTGTGAAGGCAGTGCAGAAAGCTTTTGAATGAAGTCAGATATGCAGTGGATACTCTAAGAAATCAGAGATATCCAGAACACAGAATGTCTGCTGAGGCAAGATGTAGGCCATAAGTAAAGCCAGCACAGGGCAAAGGCTTTTTAGGCTACAACCAGAAATGTTGTAGAGTTGAGGTCACCCAAGCCTTTCCAAATTCACATTTTACTATTTTGTTCCAATATTATAGATATGGAATTATAGGACTCAGTGTTTGCTCTATTGAGTTTCAGTCTTACTTTTTTCCAGTTCTTCTCTATCACCCAGTTCCTCCACTTTGCAATGAGAATGTTACCGCTGTGATATTGTACTTTGGTATGATGTAACTTGTTTTACACTTTTACAGAGGAGTAACATCACGGTAAAAAGTTTGTCTTGAATCTCAAAAGAGACATGGATTTTGGAAAAATGCTGGAATTATTGAGACTTTTGGGAAGGCATTATTGCATTTGCAGTTACACAGAGGATAGTTACATGATGTTAAGTGGACTTATGAACTTGCTATCTTCTTTCTTTAAAGATTAAATATAGCTTATAAAGCTGTGTTGATGTTGACAAGGAATGAATTGTGATCATTAGTTCTCATCTGTCAACTTCATTGGATTAAGAAATGCCTAGTAGATTAGGAAAGCATGCTCTTGGGTGTGTCATGAAAGTATGGCCTTGGTTGCTATATGGCCAAGACTGTCTATATCATATTCCACTCTAGCACTCTTCCCCTGGTCTGCTTCCCAGCCACCATGAACTAAGAAGCTTTACTCTACCACACCGTTCTGCTGTGATGCATTTGCCTTGGACCAGTTGGCTGCATACTGAGTCCTCTGTAACCTTGAGCCAAATTAAATCTCTCTTTTGAATTGTTTGTGTCAGGAACTGTGTCTCAACAAGAAAGCTGACTAATATGTAATGTATGTTATTCAATCTACATTTTGGGAAAGGAAATTCATTAGCTCAAGTGCAGCTATTTCTATATTCTAGTATTTTACTGATGTTTCAGGATCTCTAAGTAAGTTTTTCTGTATATTTATCTACTTGTTATCACTCTTTATAAGTAAGTTTTAGTTCTATGAGTCAGAAAACAGGGGGAAAACTCAAATGAGAAAATATAATGGTCATAGAGCCAAAGAAAAATTTATTTTGGTAAAGTAGATTTCCATTTTGTGTTTTTCAAGAAGCCAACATAAACAATGGTAAGTTACAAAATATTTTTAAAACCATACACAATACCACTTTCCAGTGTTCTGTTAATTAATATAAATGCAGAACACAGCATCAGTTCTTGCTTAGATTCAACCAATCTACAATTGTACAGTAAATACGTTAGTGTATAACCCTAAGCCACTGTCATGAGATTCTTTTTTCAACTGCTAAGTCCTAGAAAATTATTTCCAAGAGTCTAGGAAAATTTTTATATGTTTGGAAAAATACAAAGGATCTAGAAAGTATGACACTCACTGTTGGTATACACACACTCAATTGTCCACCAATAGGCAGAAAACAGAAATATATGTTGTGTTTATCCAACAGCTAATAAAAGAATAGTTATGCCAGTTATTTAATTTCATTTTTACAAAGAAATATTACCAGTATCTGCTATATGCTTTAGTTTTCCAAAGCAGTAAAAAACAAATAGGTTAAAAATAATGTTTTCCGTTTTTATTACTCCAGATTTCCAATAGTGTCAATCCTGTTTCTTACTGAATAAGAAACAAAAAATTAATGTCTAAGTATGCAAAAACCTGTTCCCTTACTCCAAGCACACACACTATTAAAGAGAAAGCTGAATCTGTGAGTTTGGTTCTCAAGTCTGTCTTGTGTAGAATCAAGAAAGGAAATGAGGAAGAACATAGCAAGTCATTGACAATTGTTTGGGTGACTGACACTAGAAAAAAATAGAAGACTAGAGGTGGAAGGGAAAGAATTAAATCCAAGCAGCCAAACGGATGGGACATTGAAGACAAAAACAATGTAAATTTTGTTGTGGGTTGATGGAGTGAGAATGGAATTGAATGAACTTGTAAAAAATGAAGGGATACTTAGGACCTAAGTGAAAGAAGCAATTCTCAAGGAACAAGCATTTAAAATATGATGACATCAAACGATGCTCTTTTTGCATATTTATGAAAGACTTCAAAAATATTTAAATTACATTTTAAATTGTGTTAGATTAGTTTTTAAGGTGTAAATAAGATCTTGACTGGACTACATAGTTACTCAGTTCTTTTTGTGTAAGGTTTACTTTAGCAAAATAAATTGTTTTTTCACTTCTGTGGGGATAATGAAATTCTTCTGCTACATGTTTCTAAATATTCTCCAATTTTCCATTGGCCAGTATCTGCTCACAATCTTTGAATATTTGAGTTCCTTGACCCTGGCAATGTACAGATAGGAAGCAAAAGAAATCATTACATTTCTAGTAAAAACTAAAGATATACAAAATTCCTTTACTGCGTAACACTGCGGTAAATTATTGAATGCATACTAAGGCAAGCACGAATGCATTACTGAGTTGGGATGGCAGTATGAGGATCTCTGCTTTCTTCAGTGAGCAACCATAACTAGCAAAAGTTCTTTGTTAAAAATTTTTAAATTTTATTTTAGAGGAGTGGGAAGACAGACAAGAAAAACAAAAAGCAAAAGAGATAAACATGCAACAATAACAACAAAAAAACCTAAAACAATAACAATATAGGCATTCAAAACAAGATGATAAGAATTTAATAATGGTTGCTATTATAGTTACGTTTCAAAACAATTGCCCAGATTACCAGATATAGAGATGTAAAAATTGACCTAATTCTATGCGTATTAATTGTTATTTTCCAAGAACTAATTGAATTAGTAGTATAATCATCCTAGCTACTATATATATATATATATATATATATATATATATATATATGTATGTTTATATATATATAAACTTATATCTTTTTTCCCCCGTCCTTCTTTTCTCCTTTTCCCTATCCCAGTTATTTTTTCCCTCAGAGCAATTTCTCACCCTTTTGCAATGTTTATTGTAGATTTTGGATCTTATTTACTCTGCAGTTTTCTTACACTAGGGAGACAACCGCCGAGTAGTACTACATTGTATAAAAATACCATGTCTTTTTTATCCATTCCTCAGTTGATGGGCATTTGGGTTGTTTCCAAGATTTGGCTATTACAAACTGTGCTACTATAAACATGGGTGTACACATCACTGTGGTATGTTTTCGATTCTTCTGGGAAAATGCCCAGAAGCAGGATAGTTGGGTCAAATGAAACCTCTAATCTTAGTTTTCAGAGAAACCTCCACACTGATTTCCACAGTGGTTGTACCAGTCTACATTCCCACCAACAGTGCACAAGAGTTCCTTTTTCCCCACAGCCCCTCCAGCATATGTCATTGGTTAATTTCTCAATTTTGGAGTGAGATGGAATCTCAGTGTTGCTTTAATTTGCATTTCCTGAATGACCAATGATGCTGAACATTTTTTCATATATTTACTTGCCATTTGTATTTCTTCATCTGAGAAGTCTATTCATCACAAATGCCCATTTTTGGATTGGGTCTTTGAATTTTGGAGGCCTGATTTTTAAAAATTCTTTACAAGTTCTAGATAAAAGTCCTTTGTCTGAGGGACAGTTGACTAAGACTTTTTTCCAGTTCATGGGTTTTCTTTTCACTCTGTTGGAGATTTCTTTTGACATGCAAAAACTTTTTGATAAGATGAGATCCCAGTTGTTGATTCTGAGAAGTATTTCCTGTGTAGTTTGCCTACCTCTATGTTTTCAAGATTTCCACCTATTTTGTCTTCCAGTGGATTTAGTGTTTCTGTTTTAATATTTAGATCTTCGATCCATTATGACTTTAGATTAGTGCATGGTGATAGACAAGTTTTAGTCTTTGGCATATAGAAAGTCAGTTTTCCCAGTGCCACTTATTAAAGAGGCTGTCTTTCTTGCAGTGAACACATTTGGCCCTTTGTCAAAGATAAGGTGGCTGTGTGTGTTTGAAGTTGTGGCTGTATCTTCTAATCTATTCCATTGATCTTCAGGTCTGTTTTTACTCCAGTACAATGCTGATTTTATCACAGTAGCTTTGTAGTATAGGTTCAAGTCAGGGATTATGATGCCTCCTGCCTTGTCTTTGTTGCCCAGAATTGCCTTTGATATTCTAGGTCTCTTCTGGTTCCAGATGAATTTTAGGAATGATTTCTCTAGATCTATGTAGTATGCTAATGGCATTTTGATTGGAATTGCATTAAATCTGTGTAACAATTCTGGGAGTGTGGCCATTTTCACAATGTTGGTCCTCCCTATTCATGAACAAGGAATGTCTTCATTTTCTGAGATTCTCTTCAATTTCCTTTTTCAGAGTATTGTAATTTTCACTGAATAGATCTTTCATTTGCTTTGTTAGGTTGATTTCTAAGTATTTCATTTTTTCGGATGCTGTTGTGAAGAATGTCATTTCTCTTATTTCTTTCTGAGATTTTTGTTTGTGTACAGGAATGCTATTGATTTTTCAGTGTTGACTTCGTACTCAGCTACATTACTGAATTTGGTTATTAGATCTAGAAGTCTTTGAATGGAGTTTTGAGGGTCCTCTATGTAGGATATCATGTCATCTGCAAATAATAATAATTTAACTTCTACCTTTCCTAACCTTATTCCTTTTATTTCTCTCTCTTGTCTAATTTCTCTGGCTAACATTTCCAGAACTATATTGAACAGGAGTGGTAATAATGGACATTGTTCTCTTGTTCCTGATTTTAGGTTGAAAGCTTTCAGTTTTTGTCCATTTAGTAGGATGTTGGCAGTTGATTTATCATATAGGTTAAAGTAAAGATCATCTATTCTGATTTTTTGTAGGTTATTTATCATGAATGAGTGTTGGACTTCATCAAAAGCTTTTTCTGTATCTATTGAGATGATCATATGATTCTTATCTTTGGCTCTATTGATATGGTGTATTATGCTTCTTGATTTGCATATGTTCAACCATCCCTGCATTCCTGGGATGAGTCCCACTAGATCGTGGTGCGTTATTTTCTTGATCATTTGCTACATTCTGTTTGCCAGTATTTTATTGCGGATTTTTGCATCTATGTTCATTAGGGAGATTGGTCTGTAATTCTCTTTTTTGGTTTGGTCATTCTCTGGTTTTGGTATTTGAGTAATATTTGCCTCCAGGAATGAGATAGGAAGAATTGCTACCCTTTCAATTTCATTGAAGAGTTTGAGGAATGTTGGCATTAAGACTTCCCTAAATTTCTTGTAGAATTCAGCCATTAATCCATCAGGACCTGGGCTTTTCTTTGTTGGTAAAATTCTAATTACATTTTCAGTTTCATTAACTGAAATTGGGTTATTCAGCAGTTTTATCTCTTCCTCATCCAGCTTTGGTAATTTGTATGTTTCCAGGAATCTGTCCATTTCTTCTGTGTTAGTGAACCCATAAGAGTAAATATTTTCGAAGTAGGTATTGATGATCTTCTGTATCTCCACAGCATCTGCAGAGATTTTGCCCCTTTCATTCCTTATTGCATGGATTTGAGTTTTTTCTTTTCTTTTTTTGATAAGGTTGGATAGGGGCTTATTTATTCTTTCAAAGAACCAACTCTTCAATTCTTTAGTTCTTTGTATTGTTTTCTAAACCTCAACTGTGTTAATTTCCGCTCTGATCTTCATAATTTCCTCCCTTCTCTGGGCTTTGGGCTTGACTTATTCTTCTTTTTCTAGATGTTTGAGATGTAGCATCAGGTTGTTTATTTGTGTTTGTTCTGTTTTCCTAGTGTGTGAATTCATCACAATAAATTTCCCTCTGAGGACTGCTTTCATTGCCTTTGATGAAATCAGGTTTCTCCAAGTTCATATAGATTTTAACTAGAACTCACAGTACTATTTCAGAATTGTTTATGTTTCATTAAAGGCATGCAGAGCTTGAGGCTGTAAGCTAGCATTCCTGGAACATCATTTGGTTCTAGTATGGTCTTCTCAAAGACATCTAGTCTTCATGTCTCCAAAGCAGTGCCAAAAGGCTGCTTATACTTCTGATCATCTAGACATCGTTGGAACATTTTATTCACAGTTCCTTCCAATCTCCAATCAATTTGGTTTTTGTTGTTGTTGTTGTTGCTGCTGCTGGTTTTTGTTTGTTTGTTTTGTTTTTTGTTTTTTCTCCTTCGGGCAAATTTCCATTTTCTACACACTGGTTGGTATAGTGATCAATGCATTTTGCTATAATAGTGTCCACATACTCAGGGTTCTCACTGATGTGGAAGCAATGATCTGCCCCAAAAGTGTAATTCAGAGACTCCTCAAAAGCTCCCACATGATAAAATACTTTAGATGCCACTAAGGTTGCAAAATGCTGTCTCTGGAAACCTTCATCCATCTTCACTCAAAACTTCTATTTTGTCTACAGACTCAGAAATTTCTTCCCAGAAATCATTGACAACTGCATTCAATGTGTGTAGTGCAAACTCCTTAAACTGTGGTTTTTCTTCATCCAGAAGAGAAATAACCCCAGCGGCTGATGTGATCATGACTGCACCCGGCACTTGCTAGTTGGCTCACTCACCGACCTGGCTGCACCATGTCAGCTCAGGCCTTCTTTGCTCAGCCGTGCCACCTCGTTTCCGGGAGCCCTGCTCAGCCAGTGGCCTGCTCTGACTGGCAGCTCCCTCCTTCTGGCAAAAGTTCTTTTAAGAAAAAAAATTTAAAGGCTCTGAAAATTATTCTAAGAGCGTGCAGAAAAATGGAGAATTTTTATTTAAGAAAATTTACTATATCTTGGTAATACTAACAAGACCTTCTCCTTATAACCCCACAGACCCCAGTTCGGTGTGATGGAAGCTCTATTTTTAGTAGATAATCAAAATCATAAGACTCACTCTCCTCCCAGCTCTTAGTCTAGGGTCATAATACCAGTATTTCTCTTTTATAAAATACAGTTAGACAAAGCTGGATTTAAGTCAATTGCGGTGCAAAGGTACAGAGCACCTTCTTCCATTCAGTGCTCATTTGTAGGGTAGAAGTGGCAGTAATATTGGGCCCCCATTACTCTTGCCCCAGATCATTCATAGGGCTTCCTTTTGGATCCAGAGCTCACTCACATAGAAAAGTGTCTGATGGAGAGAAGCTGGCCACTTTCCATGCCCCACCTTTGGAAAAAAGATACTGAGACTCTGTCCAGGGTAGGAAATAGACTGCAAGAGCAGAGAATGTAAGAATAGAGTAAGAATTTGGGTAGGATACAGAATTTGGAACAAAATATAGGGAAGTTCAAACATAAGGGCACTGTTGAAAACAGTAGGTAGTTTGATGATAAGATATTAAACAGAATCTAGTACCTTCATATTAGAAATAAGGGAAACAATAGAACACATAGAAATATAACAGAGAGCATCATGGAAAGAATTAGCTAAGCACAACCCTCTAAAGGTCTAAGTAAGCCTCAAAGTCAGGTACAAACAATATCCCCGCAAAGGAGTTCATGTTTAATTCATTAGACAGTGGAACCACTTATGACCCAGACTATTGTTGAAAGCAACAGAATAGTAAACTGATAGTTAATGAACACTAACATCTGGGTGTGACACCAGTGGAAGACTAGCCAGAAGTTAAACTGGTAAGTCAAGCAAAGATGGAAGCAAAGAGAGAGAGAGAATTTGGCTAAAATCACCTGAAATTGGGCCTGTTGCTGATAAGGGAAAGCAGAGGACCTGGGAAACTACGCACATGCCCAAAGATGCACCATCTGGGGAATAATATATTCGGCTACACATAATTAGTTCATCTAAGTTACTAAACAAATAAAGGATCAAGAAAACACAGTGACAACTCTTGGAGCATGGGAAATGAATAAAGAGAATAATTTCCAAAATGTCATTACAGTTTGAATCTAGACTGTCCCTTAAAGACTTATGTTTTGAAAGTTTCGTGATCTGGCTTGTGATACTACTGGAAGGTAGTGAAGCCTTGGAGAGGTGGAGTCTGGTCAAGGATGTGGATCACCAGAAAAATGTCTTCGAAGGTTATATTTTGTCCCTGGACCCTTCTTTTGCTCTGCCTCCTATCTGACATGATATGAGTCAATTTGGTCCAGCACAGGCTCACTGGCTTGATGTTCTACCTCACTACAAGCCCAGAAGCAATGAAGCCAGCTGGCTATGCACTGAGACTTCCAAAACCATGAGCCAAAATAAATATTTCCTCCATAAAGTTGATTTTCCTCAGGTATTTTATCATAGCAACAGAAAGCTGATTAACATAAATGTACAGTTGTCAATGAAAAAAATATGAAGCATAAAAATAAACAAGACAGAATGACTTATGCATAAGGGGAAAATGTAACAAACAAATTGCATGTGAAAAGTGGTCAGATTTTTTATTTAACAGGTATAGATATCACAACAGCCATTATAAATGTGTACAAAGAACTAAAGAAAACTATACTGAAATAATAAAAGACAGATGTGTCTCTTTATAACTTGTCAAGATGGCAATGCTAATCAAGTAGAGAACATCAACAGAGACAAAATTTTTTCCAGTTGGAAATTGTGAGGTTATCTAAAAATGCAAAATGATAAGTCACTAGGCAAGCTCAACAGTATATTTGTGCTGGCAAAAGAGGGGGGAAAAAAACCTGAAGATGAATCCATAGAGATTATGAATTCTGATAAATACAGAGAATAAAAGAATACATAAAAATTTGCAAATCCTTAGAAAAATATGAGACACCATTAAGTACATTAATTTAAACCTAATGAGAATGTCAACAGAGGAAAGAGGGAAACTAGAAAAAAATATTTGCAATAATAGAATAAAATCATCCTAAATTTGACAAAAAAAGTTAATCCACAAATATTGAAAGTTCAAGAAACTTAAATAGGATAAATGCAAAGAAATCCATAAGTATATATATATCATAGTTAATGTTGAAAGATAAAAGAATAAAACCTTGAAAACAGTGAGTCTCTCATCATATAAATGTAAAATCCAAAGATTTAACAATTGATTTCTCGTAAGAAAAAATGGATGCCATATATATTTGCATTGTTGCATCTACGACATACAGAATTGTAATCATGTATTTGATGATAGTAGTATTATAGAGATAGGCAGGAATACAACTCCCTTGAAGTAAGAAACACCAGGTGAAAACTAAAATCCACAGATATAAATAGAGTGATGAGAAAAGATAAATGAAAAAAGTTAATATACTGTCCAAACTTATAATTTCCTCTTTTTCCCCCTCACTTTCTTTAAAAATCAGAAGTATAAAATATATTGTGCTTAAAATGTCTGTAGACATAATACGGATAAAATTCATAGCACAGAAAATGAAAGAATAAAACATGTAGAATAAAGCTTCTAAATTTTGTCTGGAGTCAATATAAATCTGAAATGAAGTATTAAAAGGTTACAGAATTGAAAGCCTATAAATAAATCCTTAAAATTATGATCAACTGATTTTTGACAAGAATTTTAACACCTCAGTGAGAAAATTATAATCTTTACAATTGAATATTTATATGAAAAGGTGAAGCTATACTCTTTCCTCATATAATACGCAAAAATTAACTCAAGATGCATTGTAGAAGCTAAAATTCTGAAATTCATAAAAATAAGGGAATCAATTTTTGGGCACTTTTGTTAGGCAAAGGCCTTTTAGCTATAACACCCAGAACAAAAGTTGGCTAAAGAAAAAAATAGATGAATCATATTTTACTAAAATTTAAAACTTCTGTGCCTCACAGTGTACCATACATAAAGTGCCAAGATACCTTACAGTATTGGAAGAAATTTTTGCAAATCATATATTTGAGGAGTATTATATCTAGAACAAAGACATCTTACAACTGAATAATAAAAAGGCAAATATCTTGATTTTTAAAATGAGCAATGGCTATCAATAGAAATTTCTCCAAAGGAACATGTACTGGTGACGAATAAGCATATGAAAAGATACTCAATGTAATTATTCATTAGGGAAATACAAATCACAATGAGAATTAGATGCCATTTCATAGTCAGTAGTATGACTAAAATAGAAAAAGTAGATAATAATAAGTGCAGTTAACAATATTGGGAAATTAGAGCACTAGTGCATTGCATTTACATTCCTAATAATATACTTAGGAGAAATTTTTTAAATGTCTACAAAACTCATACACAAATATTTGTAGCAGAATTATTCGTAAAAATGAAAAGTAGAAATCACCTACATGTTCACTGACTGAAAAATGGATGACTGGTTAGACAATGGACTATCATCCTACAACAGAAAGGAGTAAGGTTGAGGACATTCCTTGGTGGTACAGTATTCACCTAGCATGAATAAGACCTTGAATTCCATGCTCAGCACTGCAAAAGAAAGTGAAAGGAAGAGGAAAGGGAAGAAAGAATGAAGGAAAGGAGAGGGAGGTAGAGAGGGGTGAAGAGATATACAGAATATTAATAATGCATGCTACAACATAATGAACCTTGTAAGTATTATGTCTGAGAATATGATCACAAAGATTACATATCATACAATTCCATTTATGTGAAATGTCCAGATTAGATAATTCAAGACAAAAAGTAAGTTATTGATTGCTCAGGGTTAAGAAAGAGAAAGTAGGGATTGGTTACTAATAGGCATAAGATTGGTAGGAATATTTCAGAATTATATTGCAGTTATTTCACACTTTAAATTATTGAATTATGTCTCAGCAAAACTATTTTAAAATACAGTACAACACAGAAAGTCTATCAATAATTATTCCCTCTAGTAGTGAAAGCTCAGAAATGGACAGTGGTTTCTCAAAGTGAGCAAAATGCAACAAAGAAATACATGAAACTTAACCCCATTTTCACTAAAAGCTACTTTTATTTCCATATCAAAAAACTAGATTCAAGTATAGAAATAAAAACTTTTTAGAAAAAAACTAATAAAGCAATTGGAGAAATGAAGAATTTTCTTACTATTTATTGAAGTAAACCAGATAATTTTTCAAATCTACATTCCAGAATTTATTGAACATAACTTTGTGCTAAGCCTGTTCATATGTTAATGCCAATTCAATAAGACACATCTCTTGACTTCGTGAGTGTGGAGTAATATAAAATGCAGTGTATATGTACGCTAGATAAAGTCATGCTGCAGGAAAGTACAGAAAAGAGGAATCTAAAGCAAGTAAGTTATTCTGGAAAAGACAATAGGGCTGACCATAAAGGACACAGAGGTTTTGGAGTAGATGAAAAAGGCATGTAGAGTTGGATAGTACTAACCAGGTAATACATACTGTGGTGGATTAAAAACTGGTGGTCAATTTAATACCAGCTGAACAGAATCAGTGTGGTGCTAAGTGTAGACGGCCCATCTGAGGATTGTGGCCAGCATAAAAAGGAGACCCGGAGAGGAAGAGCAGTGTTGTTATTTGGTGCCATTGATTCTCCTGTTGTCCTGGGTTCTCCTGGAGGAGCTTGATGAGCTTTCCTGATATGAACTTGGATGATGCTCTCATCGTCAAAGGAGCTTGGGACTTTGTTGCTGAGAACGGCTGTGGTTCACTTTGGCGGAGCTCTGGTACTTATTTTGAGCATTGCTTCCTGGCTCTGGAGGGAAAGATGGTATGATGTTCAATCTCCTGGAGAAGCTTGTCACACTGGCTTCCTAATAAGAACTTGGCTGTTCTCATCATCGGAGGAGCTCAGGACCTCCTTGTCACTGAGGATGGCTGTGGTACTTTCCAGGGGAGCTCTGGTCTTTACTTTGAGCATTGCCTCCTGGCTCCAGGGCAGATCCCTCAGTCTGCTGACACAGATCCTTCATCCTGCTGGCACAGACTTTCAAGCTTCCAGCACTGACCTTGGGGCCTTCCCAGCGCAGATCTGTGAAACTGACTTGCGTGAGTCGTTGTGGGTTCTAGGCCTCCAGTTAAACTCATGGGAGGCACTGTCATGGGCTCTAGGCCTTCAGCTGAACTGATGCAAGATATTGCCATGGGACCCATGACCTTGGCTAGATTCTCTAGATCTTTAGAGTGTGGACACATTTCATGCACTTTCTTTGTATTTGACTCCTTGGGTGACCATTATAAATAATACTATAAATTATATGTCCTGTGTGTAATTGTTTTCTTTGCAAACCCCAAACTAAAACACATACCAAAGGTACTATTTGCTTTACCACCTAAATGGATAAGCAGAACTAAGAGTAGAAGATACAGAATAAAACATCATTTAATTACTGATAAAACTATTTGAAAAGCATGTGCAAGTGTGCATGCAAGTGAACTTGCTACATTTTCACTGCTAAAATTAAATAAAATTATGAAAATTAAAAGATAAGTTATCTATTTCTCTGTTACAAATTCCAAAATTTAGAGTGTTAAAACAATGTTTTCACAGGCAGACTGGGATATATGGACCAACAGGATTGTTAGAACTATATGGAGCCTCAGTCCTGGAGCTGGCTATGGTACTTTGTTTACTTTCCACAAGGTTCTTTACTTCAGGTAGTACTATTTCCATTTGACATCCCTTTCTCTAGGACAGCCTAAACTTCCACACAACATGACAACGGAATTCTAGGAGAGAAAATGGAAGTTTTCAAGTCTTTTAAGAACTAGACTTGGAACTTGTAAAGCACCACATCCACTGAATTTGGTTTGCATAAATAAGTCAAATCAACTTGGGTAAAGAAATAAATTCCATCTCTTGATGGTAGAGCAGGAATTGTAGTAGTCCATTTGGGAGGATTATCCAATATTTATACACCTATTCATAGTGGAAAATATCATGTCATCAGGTTACTCAGTTCCTTGCTTTTCTTATTGCTGAGAAAAAAATCTTCAACACCCAAAATTAAAGGAGGAAAGGTTTCTTTTGGATTAGTTTGTAGAGGTTTCAATCCATGATCAACTGGCTCCAAGACAAGGTGGCAAGGCAGAAGGGCATCACAAAGAAGAAACAATTTATGGCTGACAGAAGCTGGCAAAAGCAACAAACAGCAAGCAACCACAGTCCCCTTCTTTCTGGCCCCTACGTTCTATCCAGGCTACCCTTGCTTGGGGAGGGAAGCACTCAAACTCACAGAGGCGCTTCCCATTATCCACTCCCAGAACTATGTCAAAGCAATCAGTGGACTAATTTAATAATCATACACCCTTGATCCCAGCATCACACACTCCAGATCCAGCTACCTCTGAAAAACCCCACCTATGACCATACAAGGCTTTGGTGGAGGATGTCTAGACACAAACTATAACACCCTGAGAGACTGACTGTGAGGCAGAGAGAAGAGGGAACAGGTGTCCATCACAGACAAGTGTATCCAAAACAGAGAAAGAAGGCAGTGTTTATTGAGAATTTTTGCTACCTTCTCCTCTACTCACCAATAAGACTGGCTCTCCTGCCCTGGGTATAAATGAGTAAGAAAACTAGGAAGGGCTCAGTGTGTTTCTCCAATAGAATGTCACTTGTATGGAAGTATGAGGATTGAGGAATAAATTGCCTACCATAGCATCAGGTAGAAGCCATGCACAATGTGCAAAGCAAATTATCAGGTGGTATACATGAATTCCACAATTCCCCCCAGTCAGCATGACTTGAAAAAATGCCAGGATATTGTTATCCAAGGCAAAAGAAAAGAAAATTGTGTTTGTTTTTCTGAGATGGTCTTAGTAGTACCTCAGCCAACTTGACCAACTCCACGTAGTCATTTGAGAGATATCTGTTCACTTTATAAGACAGGATTTGAGTACATACTTGTGAAAACTGAAGATGACAATTGTAATGACAGAAGGGAGTAGGGTCCATGTTGGAAAGTAATCTATAAATTACAGATACAGAAAGCCCCTAGAGTCACAGCCAGCTTGGGTCAGAATACACTGGCTCCTCCCATCCTGTATGGTTCTGGGGATGTGCGTGAATCCACCACCTAATTAATGAGACAAATTCTGGAATTCTCTTCATACTTACTCTTAATGAGTACATACAGTAAGACAAGATGCTTCCATTTAGATATGCTAATGAATGCAATTTTAATTTTAATCTATCTTTTCTACAAAACAATTGAAGTTTCACAACCTAAAATAAAATGATGGGAGGCTAGAAGTATCAGAAATGGGCTTTCTCCCTGAGGTAATTCACCTGAAACAGAAACCTTCAGGCAAAAAAATAAAGAAATAAGAAAATAAAAACTACCATTTGGTGCCTATGAGAGAAGGCTTCTTGTCCTCATTTTGTACTCCCAATGGGCCTGAAACACTCCACATTCAAGGACTCTCAGAGTTGTTCTTTTAAGTTTGTTATTTCTCCCTTTCAGTTTATTTTTAATGATGGTTGCTTATGAGAACAACAAATTGGAAAGCACATTAAGAGGGAATTAGGATGTAAAGATACAACATAGTTGAATTGTTAACTGAGATTGGAAGTTACAACAATAGAAATGTAAAAGGGTGAATGAATTTCGACCGTGTAGGGTCCAAAATTTGGATAATGGGGAGAGGTGTATTTTAGAATATTAAAAATATAAATTTAAAATTAAAAATATAAAGCTGTAAACTGAGATTCACAAGGGGCCAATATGGATGGATCTCAAAACTTAAATTTCCTTGGCTTCATGATAAATCGACCTGTACGGGGGACATAATCTTATTTAATACAATACACATGAACTGATCATTTATATTTGTGTAAAGATGAGCAAGACTTTCCCAATCAATCATATATGTACACTGTAATAAAGAAAAAGAATTATGAGGGATAAAAGGATATGCTAGTGACATGTTCATTCATTTGCTAGAGCTGCCATAACAATTATAACAATTATGATTTAAAATAAATTTATTATCCTAGTTCTATGGGATAGTAGTCAAGACCAAGTTGTCAGCATGGATAGTTCCTTCTAAGAGCTATGAGGGAAAATCTGTCCCATGTCTTTCCACTAGTTTGATATTTTGCTGGGAACAGTTAGCTCTCTTTTGCTCGTAGATGCATTACCCTGATCTCTGCCTTCATCTCCACCTGATGCTCCCCTTGTACACATGCACCCAAATGTTCTTTAGTTTTTTTTATCATAAGAACATGCATCATACTGAATTGGGACCCATCACACTCATTTTATCTTAACTAGCAACAATGATTCAATTTCAAAATAAATTACATTCATAGGTACTGGGGGTAATGATTTCAACATCTTTTTGAGAGACACAGTTCAACCCATAATGACAAGTGACAAGCTACTGATGCATCAACCATCTTAAAGAATCCAGTGTTCCTGGGTGAAAATCCATTAGCATATCCTTTACATTCTGTTATAATAGATGGTAATTTGCTCAGAAGATGTCATAAATTTTGTCAACATACAAACAAATAAAAAAGTGAACCTAAGTTAGTTCTCTCCATTATGTACCTGGAAAACACCTACAGATTCTTCCCGATATTTAAGTATTACCTGCTCTATCACGTCTGGGTCTTTTATTCTCTGTACTCCTCCCCATTTCCCATCCTTTCATCTGCCTCCGCTTCTCCCTCTGCCTGCACGGGCTGATTTCATGGATTGTATCAACTTAGCTCTCAAGAATTCTGGATTCAGGTTACTCTTAAATTATAAGGATCCTAGGATGAAAATGGAAGATGCAGGTGGGTAAGATATTAGATATAAAATATTACATGTCATGATTCTTCTTGTAACCTTATCTCTGGCTTCTTCTCTCAGATGAAGATGACCACTGTTCCTCTTAAATTATCTGACAGTATATAACTATTTTGACAGAATTTAGTACCATTCCATTTCCTAGTATGTTTCTCTTCCTCTTGTGACTTGGATAATGATAACACTGCTTCTGATAAGCTCTGGATGAGAGATTTTGCCATTTTCCTTTATATTCATACTATTTGAAAAAAATTGTTTGGAATATTCCATATGCTCTATATTGAGATCCTGATGCAAATATTCTCCTGTTTCCAAAGTTATTTACTCCTCCTTCCTTCCCAAGTGTTAAACTTAATATTTAAAATTGTATATTTATTGCATTTTGTGTATGTATGGTATTTGCCAGTCTCACTCTCCTACTAGACCAATAGGAGCAAAGCATCAAGTTGGACTCCTTGCAGGAGCATCACTACTATGAAATCCAATCTTTCTAGACTAGAATTCATACATAACATGTGATAAACAAACCCGTAATCTGATTAAATTTGCCCTTCTTTCTTTTCCCCATTATTTCTAGTAACCCAACTCTAAAAGCAACCAACCTAGCAATGTTCAAATTCATTTAAGAATAATAAGCCTTTACTATGCTGCATACTGTTTATCAAAATAAAGCAACCGAGAGAACAGAATCTTAGTGAGAAAAATAGATACAAGTGTAGGAAGTATTAAATTCAGCTTACACACTTAGATCTGCAAGAACTACTACTCTCTTTTCTACAAATCATTTCATTGGTTTATAGGAAAATTCAATCTTAGCCATTTTATCATGTTTCTCTTCTAGAGTTTTATGCAGTGGTAAAGTGTTTGGGGACCACTGTGGAACTAGCATTGGATCATTTGCCCACAGATTTCTTGCTATGGCCTCCACTCTCTTAGAAACTCTCTATTCTTATACCCTAAGGTTCAGAGTTCATGGTCCTGTGACACTACCCCTGCTTCCACAGGCCTGGCTATACCACATAAATCATTTTGTTTCTGAGATTCTTCTTCACCATCAGGGATATATGGAAATTCTCTTTCAATCTTTTCTCTCTGTTGCCTTTTTCTATCCATTGATAAAAATCTCTTCTTTGTTTTTGTTTTTTCCTAAGATATCTCATCAATTGCTCAGCCCTCTTTCTTCACTTGTCAGACCTATCTACTACGATTCCCTGAAGTCTTGGAAAGGTTGATGAGAAAACCCATAGAGAATTAGGGTTCCAACTCTGGAAATAGGGACAAAGGAACAAAGAGAAAATAAAAGGTAAAGAATTCTTTGCAGTGATTAGAATTTCAAAATGCTGTAATATCATACATTGAGTATAGAGTCAGAAGCTATTTGGATTGTGAGTCTCCTAAGCAGTAGCAGCAAGCAAACGAACATCAGGAAGGTGTGAGTGCCATCCCTGATGAGAGACAAGTTATCTCTTAGCCTTTCTAATGGTTGATCCTAGAGGAACTGACTCTCCTTTGAATGAACAAGAAGGTTTCTAACAAGAGACATAACTATGCATAAACTTTCTATCTTAGTTACTTTTCTCTCGTTGCTGAGACAGAATACCTGACGCCCAAAATTAGGGAAGGAAGGGTTTATTTCTTACAGTTCTTGGAGGTTTCAGTCCATATTCAGCTGGCTGCAAGACAGCATGGTGTGGTGGGGCCGCCATTCATGGCCGCAGCAAACAGCAAGGTGAACCGGCAAGAGAGAGAAAGATGCACCTTACTCTGCCCTTACACTGTGTGTTGGGCCCACCCTTGGGCAGGTCAACACTCACATCACCAATCCCAGTCACAAACGCTAGACTCAGCCACGTCCACGTCATGATTACATGAGACTTGGCGGGGCCATAGGACTATACCCATAGAACTTGCCTAAGGAAGAAGCAGTTGGCGACCCACCTGCCATGAGCAGGTGTGCTGCCCTGTACCACAAGAGAAACCTCTGGGGTTGCCGCTTGGTGACTTTCTTATTGCAATTTCATTGTGTACTTGTTTCTAAGAGGCTTTGCTCTTAATGACTGCCCAGGTCATTTCATATTTTGCCAGCTATCCTAACTTGTCTGTAACTGCAATTCATTACCATTCCTCTTACCAAATTTTCAGATTCTTCAATGGGCCCCTACTTTAGCATCTTGTTTTATTTAATTGCCAATGAATTCAACAACTCTAAAACTAGAATTCTTTAACTTAAACAGGCCTAAGAATTTCCTGGAGAGGTTTTCAAATATAGATTGTTAAGCTCTATTCCCAGAATCTATGATTCAATAGAACTTGAGAATTTCCATTTCTAACGAATTTCTAGGTCATGTTAATGCTTCCGTCCCTAATATTTTTGGCGTAGGAATGCCAGAATACAAATGCTTATGTTTAGAAATGAGACCCTTACTTAGTTCTACTCTCCTAAAGGTAAACTATTTCAGTGGAAATGACATAATTCTATTTTACTCTGGTCAAAATTGACTATAGATCCCCCCCCAACCTATGTTCTTTGATGCAGCCTAGTCACTTAAAAGAATTTAAGAATTAATTCTCTGCAGTCGCTTCCAGGTCAAGCCTATTCAATACCATGTGCAGTATTTATTCATTAAACAAATATTTAGTAAACACTTTCTTTCTCTGGTAGGTATTACGAGACATACAATTATGAGACCTGCCCTCCATGAAAAAGGCAATACTATGTAGCCAAAAGTGTGTCACTGTGGCAGCCCCAGGTCCTCGTGAAGGTCTGGCTCAGAAACAAGAGATGTACCATGTATGGCAATCCTTTTTGTAACCTAGACCTGAGAGATAAAGCTTAGTGTGATAAAAGTACATATTTAGTATGCCTGAGGCCCTGATTTCAATCTCCAAAACAAAAAAAAATGTTTATAAACTTGTAATGGAAATGTGGCACATCACAAGAGATACATACCATCACAATGGTATTATTAAATCTGAGAATATGGGATGCTACATGCAATTAAGAAATAAACCAAGGCTTATGGATAAGAAGGCATTTCTTGAGTGTCTTTAATTATGGATAAAGTTTTAACTGGAGAACATTAAATAGGAAAATGGGGTAGAAGGAGCAAAAGAAAATATTTATCATAGTGTAGATGATGTGGGAATAACAAATGGCCTGTTTTGCCTAGACAATACATTCAGTTACAAGAAATTTTTAGACGATTTACAGGATAGGGTAGGAAGGTAAATGAGGATCAAATCACGGAAGCCTTATAATTACTCTCTAAATATTAGTTCTTTAAACATTGTCTTAGTAAATATGTGCTGCATAGAACACTAGCTACTCAAAATGTTCTAGAAGACAGAAAAGAAAAAGGAATTCTTGGTCAAGTGCCATGAACTTTACTTCCCTCATGGAATAGTGCAAGTGCACTTACATATTTAAATATGTTTCAGAAGGAGTCCTGAAGTAAACCAA
This sequence comes from Dasyprocta punctata, assembly GCA_004363535.1. Lineage (NCBI taxonomy): Eukaryota > Metazoa > Chordata > Mammalia > Rodentia > Dasyproctidae > Dasyprocta > Dasyprocta punctata. The sequence goes on from RJWM01018587.1 coordinate 36,680, forward strand.
TCTATTTTCTTTCTTTCTTTCTTTCTTTCTTTCTTTCTTTCTTTCTTTCTTTCTTTCTCTCTCTCTCTCTCTCTCTCTTTCTTTCTTTCTTTCTTTCTTTCTTTCTTTCTTTCTTTCTTTCTTCCTTTCTTTTTTTTTCACTATGTTGTCCAGGCTGGACTGAAACCCCTGAGTTCTAGAAATACTCCTGCTTCGGCCTCCTGAATGCAGGGCCACAGGTGCATGCTACTGTACCTGGACAAACTGTACACTGAGAACATATTCTTTCTTTGTGTTTAGGAAAAACATTCATTCATTTAGGTGGCATTTATTTAGTTGCCAGGCACTATGCGAGATGCTGGGAACACAAAGACTGGACAGTGTCATGATCTTCAGTAAGTTCATAGTAAACAAAAACTTCAATATTGTGTAATAAAAATAGTAACAGAGTCAGCTATGGCAGTGCAACCTGTAATTCCAGTCCTTGGCAGACTGAGGCAGGAGGATCACAGCAAGTTTGAGGCAGTCTGGGCTACAGAGTGAGACCCTGTCTCAAAAAACCAAAAACAAATAAAAAGATAAACATGTATTATTTTTTAAAAAGTAGTAACAGATGTGCATGTAAGTAGAAGGTTGGTGTACTGGCAGGTGGGTCTCCAGTGTGGTGTATCTCAGGTGGTGGAACCATTAAGAGGAGAGACCTAGTAGAAGGTAATTAGGACAGGGGCACCACCCTCAGAATGGACTACTACTGGTCTAATTCTCTGGAGAATGGGTTGATGTTAAGCAAGTTCAATTCTTGCCTCTGTCTCTGGCCTCTCCTCTGTCTCACTGTGTGATCTCTTCCTTTTACACGGGCTCCCAACCGAAGCCGTGTGGTAGCGGGAAGGCTGTCATCAGAGCTGAGCAGATATTGGTCCCATAATCTTAAAGGCCCCCAGGTCACAACAGTTTCTTGATAATATTAACAGCTCCTTTCCCACCAGATCCAAAGAGAACACAAGATAGCACGAAGACATGTTTGAGGAAATGAAAATAAAAGATTATCAATCAAGAATCCTGTTCACAGCAATCCCATCATTTGGACGGGCAGGGGGAAATTAAGAAACTCTCAGATTGAAAAGAAAAATAAAGAATTACTTGCCAGGACATTGTCTTGCTTATTTTTCTCACTAAGACAAAATAACTAACACCCAAGTTAAAGGAGGAAAAGTTACAGTCCATGGTCAGGTGACTCTAACGCAAGGCGGCTGGCATAGGGACATGGCACAGGAGAAACAGTCCATGGCAAAACGGGCAGGAAGCAGCAAGCCACAACTTGTTTTCTTGCTGAAGGAAATTTTTCCATACAAAATTCACACTAACATCAAGCAGAATTAGTATCAATGTATAAATTCTAAAAGACAATTTACTATGATCCTGCGGTAGTTTTTAGGGATATACAAGGATATATTTCCTACCACAGGAATGTTGTGCCATTACAGTGAATAAAGCACAATGTTCACTGTATGATTTGGAATTTGAAAGCAACATAATTAAGGCAACTCCAAAGATATGTTCTTGAAATGCATTTGAGTGTTGGAGAAATAAATACATAGATACCTGTCGCAAAACTTCTACAGTTGTGCAAAAAGAAGGTGCTGAATTTACTTGTCGATGGCCTTCTTCATTGCTTTTCCTCACTCATGGTGACGAAGTCCAGGACCAGCTGAGAAACTGCATGAGAACAGCAAGCATGGTGAGGCTATGCACTCTAGATATTGCTTGAGACAGGAGGGCATTTGTCAGATCGTCAGTGCAGGAGGAGTGAATGCAACCAGGAAATCATTCAAGAGGACTAGAAGAGAAGACAAAGAGGGAAATGAAGTCTGGAGCAAAATAAAATGTCATCAATTATGTAAGTAAAAGGAAGTCTCTGGAGCCCAAGAGATGTACAAATTTCATTAGGACTGCAGTCCAAGGTAGTGAGCAACATCAGGTTAATTTAAAGGTGCAAACAGTAAGAAATAGAGATTAAAGACATTGACAAAGAAACATCTTTATAACTTGGAGGTTGATTAAGGTGGAAATGGATACAATCTTATAGAGGAAATTTTCTTTTATCCAAGAGCTTGGTGGATAATTTGTACCATTGCTGTTTTACTCACAAAATGATGGAAATTTTGCTAAACAGACATGGAAATGGATAGGGAAAGTTTTTCAGGTTATTGGTAGCAATGTAGAAGCTAGCCTCTGGGAAGAGAAGTGAATTTCTCAAAATTTAGCTAAGAGACCAATAGCAATACATATATATATGAAATCCATGAGAAAAGAATTGTAGCTTCCATTTAGTAGTGACTTTCTTGAGTGTATTTTATGTATTTCTGTGCTCATAGGTTCTGGCTCACTTTAGTATGTAATAAGAGTTCAATAAATATTTGGTTAGTGAATAAAAGAAGGAAGAAATGAAATAAGGAAGAGTTAGAGTGATTCTCTCCTACTTCAGAGAACATGCAAAGATTATTTAACTTGAGAGTTTCTGATAAAACTTTGGTACGTTAGTAAAAGCCTAATGACATAGCACACAATATGACAGTTTTTTACCATATGTCTTTCAGATACTTTCCAGTTTTTTACCTTTATTGGATAGTGTGCACAAAAGTCAATTTGTTATGTGCATGTCTGAGTCAACCTTCAGAGACCACTTTCTGGTGTGTTGTGAACAATAGGGCCATATTAACACACACATGCATGCGCAGCACAACTATTTAGAAACGTAAATAACTAGCATATGAAGCAAATCAGAAAAGGGCAATTTCATCTGAAGAGTTGAGCAATATTCAGGAGAAGATCAGTATTCTTTTGTCTAAAATTACTCTGGAATTTTCATGCAGTTTGCATTTTTTTCAGCATGGAAATGATGAAGTGTCCTTTCCACAATCATACTTTTTTACTTTTATTAGTACACACTTGCAGTATATAATGACTGAAGCCTTGGGTTAGAATTTATTTGTCGACGTCCTTCTTCATTGCTAGGGAATCATTACTAGGGAATTGGTACATGTACAGAACACATTTCAATTCCCTTCTCTCTCCCCACCCCCTTCTTATTTTTCCAGCATCTGATTCATTTATTTATAAAGTTAATTACCATATATACAGATTGAAAATCAGACTAGTAGAACAAAAAACATACAAAGCAGGTAAGACAATTGGTCTAAGTCAAGGCACAATTTTAGATACTTTGTCCACACTGAATTACAATACTTTTCTTTCTCTTTTTTCTTGTTATCCTTGAAACTAAAATGTTAAGTGAAGCACAAGCTAAAATATCACATGGCTTCTCTTACATGGAAAACTGAATATATATATATATATGATTACATATAATATATAAAAGATAATATGCAATCATATGTTTTAAAAATAACAAGTCTTATTTACCATTAACGTTTGCCTAATGCATAGTGTCAGTTGACATTAAGAAAAATTGGTCAGGTAAACTTAGGGTAGGCTGAATTCTTTGGGGGAGGAAGGGGAGGAAAGTACTGGGTTATTCCAGTACTGACATAATTTAAAAATCCATATTAAATAAAGTAATGAGATTTTCAGAAAATCACTTAAGCAAAAAAAATCATAAAGTTACTAAATCTATAACAGAATAAGATTTCTTTAAAAGTTTTATCTATAAATTTATTTGACAGGATGTTATGTCTCATAAAATTAGAGGTCTATTTTTCTGGTTTTGGGTAAAACATACATATTATTTTGTTACATGTATAAATTTACTGCTGAAATTTAGTGTTGGAAATCTGCATAGCCACTGCACATTAAATGGATATTGATCTGGCATTAGAAATAAAAAACAATACCCATTAAATTAATCAAAAAGGGCTTAATTCCTGATGAATTCAGC
>RJWM01018588.1:0-40752 GCA_004363535.1 Dasyprocta punctata
AAAGGAATAATTAGCTCCTTTGATACAAACTAGAATAATTCACCAAGACAACAGCTTTGCAAACCATATAAATGCATTTAGAGCAGATTTTCCAGATCACTTTATTCTTCCTTTAATATATCATAAGTCTGAAAGATTCAGATGGTAGGCTTCTACGGTGTAGAAAAGGTGCCTCAGCCTTCTCTGTGGTTGACAGAGAAAGTGTCATACAGGAAAAAGAAAAAAAAAAGAGGTCTACCCTGTTCTGGACACAAGATGAGGGAAAAAAGTGGAGGAGGGGTACAAGGGCGGAGAAGAGAGGAGAGACAGGGAAACATGTACCTCCATATTTTTCCCATCTTGGTTCCCATCATGTAAAAGAAGAAATATGTTAAACAGATGAAGTGCTACCTCCAGTTTAATTTGAAGGAGACCACCTGGCAAAGGATTGGATCTGCGGCACAGCCACACAGAATAACCTTAGCAGGACCATGTGGGTAGACAAAGCCGCTCTCAGATTAAACATTCCTAAACCACACGTATTTCACTGTTGCCTGGATTCAGAGTGAAATGAGTCCATAGGTCCATATGCTCTGAAAGTCAGAAGAAAGCTCAGCAGTCAAGAAACCAATGGCCATGGCACTGAAGAAGACTTCATACCTAAAGGCCTCCAAATCTCCTTTGCCCTGGGGCTGCACAAGTTTAAGCAACACACTTCTGTGACTCAGTGTTACAGAGAAGAGCAACAGACAATAGAAGCTGAGATTCTGAATAAAGTAAGAAACTGAGTACAACCTAAAAGGATTGTTTAGATTGTCAAGTTGGATTAATTTTAAGACAAACTAGAATTTTATGTTGTCCCATAAACCAGCAGGTAGGAACTCCTGGACCAGACAAGTTCTAGACTAAACAAAGGCGCTCCATTTCTTTCTACATCCTAACCGTCCTGAAACTTAAATTCTGAACTATGCCCTGCAAGCCACAAGGTTTCTGCACCTCTCCCTTGCACTACTTGTGGGGCCGATGTCCTGATGTTAGAGATACAGTTGCTACCAAATATGCAGAACTGACATAATTCTTTGCGAGGTAGTCATTCATCCTGTTCGGAATTAAATTATGAACTTCTTTTTAAATAGATAAGGCAGCAGCTACTTTCTGAGGTCAAGTTGTTTAATAGTGCAGAAATTTTTTTTTGGAGATTAGAACATCAGAGGGTTGCTGATATATGGTATCTCATCAGAGAGACAAAGCCTTCTAGAAATACAGTGGATTCAGAAGTGTTCACTCAAGAGAAAAGTAGAGGGCTGGGGATTTAGTTTAGTGGCAAAGTGCCTGCCTGACAAGCACACAGTCGTGAGTTCAATCCCCAGTACCAAAAAGAAAAAAAAGAAAGAGAAAAGTAGAAATAATTAAAGCTTCGATGACAATTATCCCTTCTCATCAACTTGGACCTCACGTTATTTCTTTCTTACTTTTAAAGATCACAAGCAAATTCAAGAAGAAAATAACAAATAATGCTTTCAACTATCAAACCCAAGTTGGTTTTAGAAAAATTTAAATACACTCAAGAAGAGGAGTTACTGGTATAAATGTGATTTCATAAAAGTTCAAATACTAAGGTATTTGTAGCAAAATATGAAAATAAAGACTTATGTCAAGTACAATCTGCCTCGGAAAAGGAAGGGTTGGGGACAGATTCATTAACATCATTTAAAAATATTTATCTTACAGCTACTTCAGAGGCGAAGGCAGGAGAATCACCAGTTTGAAGCCAAGCTGAGAACTCAGCAAGACAATGTGTCTCAAAATTTAAAGAGCTGGAGATATAGTTCAGTAGGAGAGTTCCCTTAGGTTTGTTAGTTAGTAATGGAAAAAAAATTTTTTCCAAATTATATCTTTTTCAAAGTTGGAGGAAATAGATCTGTACCACAAGAATTGAAAGCTAGTTTGCTGACAAAAAAAATTCAACTTAAAAAAGCGGCACATGGATTGTTCTTTCCTGTTTCTGCCTAATTAAAAAATAAATTAAGTCTGCCTCTGTCCCTCTAACATCATCTTTTTTACAACCAGAAATAATGTGATATTTCATCTTCTTAAATGAAATCATATACCTATCTTTTATTACAGATATATATATATACATATATATATATATATATATATATATACATACTCCAGATTTTATCAGTCAGATTGAATGTGTACTTTACATTTATTAACTAAGGCTTTCCTTGCAGAGAAAACTAGTGAATTTGTAGGATACCCCTGGAGAGCTGGAGCATGATTAATGGTGAAGCCACTCACTTGGAAGAACTTCCAGCTTAATTTTTAAAATACCCTCTCATCCAGCAGAACTTTCCATAGCTTCCAGTAACCCTTACTACATGAAGGTGAAGTGAATAATCTCTCACCCTGTAACAGAAAAGGCCCTGCTCCTACTTGCCTGAAATAACATTGTAATATTGAGTTTAATCTTACTCACAAATTACAAGCCTATAACCTTTACCTCAAGAAGGACACCAGGAAACGAGACTGTGTTACTATCACGTCGTCATCCCCTAGTATTTCCAATTTACTCCTCTCACGCAGGGCCTTTGCAAGAGGCCTCATTTATTCCTAAATTCCAGGAACACGGGAGCTAAGAAAAGCTTTGTTGTGTGGCAGACAGCTCCAGATCTGGCATTCACAAGAAGGGGAAATCAAATGGGGCCATCCATTAACCGGGTTAGTCAGAGTCCCTATGAAACCCCCTGTCTTTTCAAATGACCGGTGGGCCTTTCTCCTTTCTTGGGCCTGGGCCTCTCAGACTGCAGGCTGTTTGTATTCAGTCAACACTTCCATTTTATAGGCCTGTGGAGCCAAAGATTACAAGACTTTTGAACTCCAGGCTGCCTTCTGTCTGGCTACACCCTCTGTTTTTGGAGCCCAAATCTTTTTTAACAACTCTACAAAAGCAAGCAATTAGGGTAGGGTCTGTTAATCCTCTCCTCTAGACCTAAAGGTAATTACATATTCAGAATCAACCACTGGAGAAGTAGAATGACCACTACAAAAGTATGGAGCTTTTCAGAGAAGGATCCAAATATGTTTCAAGGGGATGACCAAGACTGACACAGGTCCCTTCAAAATGTCCTGGGGTCATTCCACAGGAAGCTAGGTACAATGCTAAATGACACAGTTAAGAAAAAGAAGAAATGTATAAATTAAGAATGAAAAGAAAAAGTCATGGAGACATGTTAAAAGATTCAAAATGAGCTTTTCTTTGTCTGGTAACTAACTTTGTCTCCTTTCCACTGGTAACTGCACATCTGGTTTCTCCATATATAGTAACACATATTTCTTTTTTTAAAATTCACACTGTTAGTGGAATCCAATCTATTAATAATAGGGAAATGTTATCTAGGAGATTTTTATTAATTGAATAACGTGGTGGTCTTTTTAGTTACTCAAAAATAATACAATGAAAAGTACTGAAAGATTCATGGCACTACTATCAAATTTTGACTTTCAAAATTTATCTCTAAATTATTTCTTAGATTAATAATACATATTCTGCAAAGGGTCCTCAGAAAGAGGAAAGGAATACTTTTCTTTTTTTTTTTTTTTTTTTTTTTTTTTTTTTTTTGTGGCACCGGGGTTTGAACTCAACCTCATGCCTGCCAGGGAAGGCACTTAAGGCACTGAGCCAAACTCCCGGCCCTGGTCTTTTGAGTCAGGGTCGCACAGGAATACTTTTCATTCTTATCAATAAATATATTGCTATAAAATGTGTCACTGGTCAACTCTGTACTAGCTTGGCACCTTTTCAAAGAAGTCTATAGTGTTTCTATAACAATTGGGCATGAATGTGCCAACTATGATTCTTGGGGCATTTAATAGGGCTACCACTACCACTAAAAGAACAGGGCATTCCCAATTGAGTAATAATGCTTGTGTTTCAAAATCACATTTGTTAAGTACTTGGAGTGTGCATCACATTTTCCCACAAAAACATTGCTATGATTGTTCCAACCAGATGGGTCTGCCTGTCTAACAGCTCTTCATGCACACACTATCATGGTTTGCCTTTCTAACTTGACTCATGCAGTTCCCTCTTCCTTTTGGCCTTCTTTTTCTGACCAAGGCCAACTCGTGCTCTTTATAAAGAGCTCAAATGCTAATCCTCCAACTGGACTCTATCCTTGGATCTACTGAACTCTTTATGTATTCTTTATGGCCTTTCAGTAGAAGAAATTTTGGGTTGTTTTCCCACAACATTGTTGTTTTGACTACTGTAACTTGCAACAATCATAGGGTTTCAATGCAATTGAGCCCACCCTTATTGTCTGGAGTAGGACCTATGCCAATAAGGATAATTCCATCTCTTCACTTAGTCATTGGTACAGATAATCCAAACTTGGCATTTTACATTTTCTTGACTACACAGACTGGTTCAGGTGAGATCAAATTAGCCCAAATCTTAGGACTATCTATCAATGGTTATAGGAGAGGACACTTCCTGAATGTGAAAACTAGTGATCATGGGCAGATATTTTGTCCCCACAAAGGAAACCAACTTGAGGATGAAGTTGGTACCCAAAGGAGAAGACAATCAAAGAACTTACAAAGAAAAGAAATGCTGTCACAGCTCTGATAGAGTAAGCTCCCAAAGCCTGACCTACCTTTAAACTTTCCATTTGCATAAACCAACCCTTTTATCATTATTCAGGCCGCTATGAGATTTGTTTCAGTATTGGGAATTGAACCCAGGGTCTTCACACTGACCTACATCCCCAATCTCTTTTTCATCTCTTATTTTGAGACAAGTTCTCATTAACTTACTAAGTTGCCAAATTTGGGCTCAAACTTGCAATCCTTTTGCCTCAGCACCCCAGAGTGCTAGGATTATAGGAGTATGCCACCATGCTTGGTTTTCAAACTGTGGTGTTTTTTAACTGCCAATGGAAGTATCCTATTGATATGGTATCCCATTTGATATCATACTTTTTGTGCATCAGTTTTATGTTTCCTATTATACCAATGAACTTTCTGAAAGTAATACCATATCAAACATATCTGTTCAAAGTGCTTAACACATACATATCTATACATATATATATATATATAATTATCTATACATTCACATATTGTTGGTCAAATTGACCTAGCTACTACTCTAGTATTTCTCAAGTGAATGCCATTGATGCAGGATGTTAAAATGTTTTATGGAAGGAGACATTTTTGTCTTTACATAGGATTCATAAACAGGATTGACAGATAATCATTTATTTACTACAGTAATTCATAAAGTCTTCAATATATAAAGCTAATGTTCATTGTCACAACAAGTAAGACTTACAATATTTTTTAAACTCATCTGACTCCTTATCTCTTTCATATTGAGCATTTTGCAGAACAAATGCTACAAGGATCATACCTGAGAAAATAACCATGTATGTCAGAGTGCACTTAAACTATGCTTGTGACTCGAACTTGATGGACTCAGAGCAGTAGGAAGAAAAAGTAAAAGAAAGTTTCTCCTTAATTTCTGAACTCAAGAACAGCGCAAAAGACTTTCCCTCTCTACATATTGTTTATACAATTCCTACAGATATTCTCTCTTCAAAAATCACATCTCTTAATTACATCACTAAGTTCTGTCTTCCAATCAATTTGCAAACCCTCTCTTCTGCCTCTACCTATAAAGTCCCTTCTCTTTAAAAAACTGAGATGCCAGCTGGACGTGGTGGCGCACGCCTTTAATCCCAGCACTCGGGAGGCTGAGGTAGGAGGAGCATTGTGAGTTCTAGGCCGGCTTGGGTTACAACGTGAGCGCAAGGCCAGCCTGAACTACATGGTGCGACCCTGCCTCAAAAAAACCAGGGCTGGGGAGTTTGGCTCAGCGGCTTGAGCGCCTGCCCTGGCAAGCGCAAGGTTGTGAGTTCAATCCCCAGTGCCGCAAAAAAAAAAAAAAAAAAAAAAACTGAGATGCCCAAGGAAAATAACCTCATTAAACTATTGCATTATCTATGAAAAGTTGGCCAGTCCTCTAAATCTCCACTCCTATGGATAGTGACACATTTTTACATTTCTATTTACACTGCCCTTCCACATTATCTCTAGGTAGGCAAGAATATGTCTGCATGACAGACAGCATAGAGTGAGCATTTTTTAACACTGTTCATATTCCAGTGAGAGCCGGGTGTGTGGCACACACCTTTAATCCCAGCAGTTGGGAGGCTGAGGTAGGAGCGCTGTGAGTTCGAGGCTGGCTGGGGCTACAATGCCAGCGCAAGGCCTGAACTACATAGTACGACCCTGCCTCAAAAAACTAGGGCTGGGAGGTTGGTTCAGTGGCTTAAGCGCCTGTCTGGCAGGCGCAAGGTTGTGAGTTTGATCCCCAGTGCCAAAAAAAAAAAAAAAAAAAAAAAAACCGTATTCTAATGAGATCATTGCATGTCGGACTTTTGCTATAAGAAATAAAGACTACTGTAGTTACCATTCTCATCAACCTCATTAGTGTTAATAGCAGCAAATTGTTATTCTTTTCTGGCAATCTTTGTTTTCCTAATAACTTCAATCACAATTAGTTCCATTTTCTTAAGAGGTACTCTGCCCTAACGAATCTTCTAAGACTACTCGATTTCTCTGTTGGTTCATTTTTGTTGCAAAATAAACCTCTCCAGGACTGAATGGATTAAACTTTTCACAATCTAGGAGGCTTCTAACCCATCACTTGCAACACTACCCCCCAGTCCTTCTACTCCTTATGGGGCCTCTATCCCAGGAGTCTGACTACCCTGTGTCCCAGAAGCTCCCTCAAGTCACACACTGCATGCTCAGGCAGGCCCTGCCTCTGTGACTCTGAAAGCAAGTAGCCAGAGACTGCTTTGTCCAATAGACATGGGGGCAATAGCAAGGAACTTGGAAAACCTAAGCAAAATGAGCATTTCCTTTTATTAGATCTCCATCCATAGTTAACAGGGTATTAGCAGCGAATGCTTCTTAGTAGATTTCTTATGTACTAACATCTGTTGAAAGTATAAGGAGATTTTTTTCTAAGACATTTATGTGGTGAGACCTAGTATTGTAAACCACTTACTAGCCCAGGAAGTGAGAGTATGAAGGGATTTTCCCTGGTCTTCCTTGAAGAAAAATTAAATCTCAAGGGAAATATAAAATGATCCATTAGATTGCATCTTTGGTTTTATTTCTTACTTATGAGCTCCATTAATTTAACTTACAAACTTGAGCTTCACCCATTTAGGAAGGTGTTACACATGCCGTTTGACTTTTGAAGGTATTTTTTTGTTTCTAATATTCTTGCAATGAGGGAGAGGCAAAATAACTTTCTTAGAGCTACTCTACAAATCTATGGAATCTGCAGATTGTCCTGACTTTCCTTTCATTGATTAAATTTCTTTGCCAAAGAAGACTTCCTGCCTCACAACACCAGTTTCACAAGATCTAGACAACTCTTTTGTGCAATGCATCAATGAAACTATTTTTGTGGAGCAAAATTTATTAAAGCTGCCTTTGGTTGCTAGCTAGTCATCCAGACTCTCTAAGAAAGCAAAAATAACTTTTCTAATCACTGTACTATGTAAAACTTGATCAGGGCAGTAAACACAATGTTTACTCAAGCAAGTCAAAAAGAATATGACTTGTAGCTTGTAGCACCAATGATTTATTATTTCTCTCAGTTCTTCCACTCTGGGTCAAGTTGATGTAAACTACAGGTCTAAACTGACCTAGCTCACATATCTAAGACCTCAGCCAGAACAGCAGTGATGGCTGGTCTCTTTCCACTAGGTTTCTCATTCCCCAAAAAGCCAGTTGAGGATTCCCCAAAAGGTAGTGCCCAGGTTTACAGCAGCAAGAGAGCAGGCCCCAACGTGGAGGCACTTTAAGCATCTGCTATGCTGTGCTTACTAATGTCCCATTGAGCAAAATAAGACATATGTTTAAACCCAGATTCAGGGGGTAGAGATGAAAGAGTGGCATCTCTTCTATCTGAGGAAGGAGTGGCAAAGTCACAGGGCAGAATGATGTTTGTGTCGCTGTTCATGGAATGGTCACAGCTATCCTTGCAAACCATCTACTACATCACTACTATGACCAGAGAGAACTGAGGTGTCAGTGCAAGCAGGCCCCAGCACAAATTGCTGACTAACACGATGGGGAACACATAAATGATTATCATTTAGGCCACTAAATTTTTTTTTTAAAGATAGTAAAATACAACAGAACATAACAGAATAAAGTCAATCAAAACAAAGCAGTAGGACTGGTACAGAACTTTGAAGACCGATAATGTGAGTACAATAGCTACTATAACATACCTTGCTATCTTCAGATTAGCTGACCATTCCAACAGGTGCAGCAGAATTGAACCAAAAACAAAACAATACAAAACCAATAAAAACAGAACATAAAAGAAAGGAAAAAAAAGAGAAAAATAATAATGATCAGAGTAAAGCAAAATAGTGAGAACCACATTGGTCCTCAATGGCAAGACAGAAGAAAGTCCCCTGTATCTGCAACATTGCCTACTGTCATCATGCAAAGAGACATTCAGGGTGCCGACCAGAGGCCTGCAACATCTACGAAAAAACACTAGCATTCAGTTGCTTTATGTACCTTAGTTGCCATCAATTCAGCCAGACCTCAGAGCCACCAGCTTGTTTACGGGGGGCGGAGGGTAATGGATGATGTCCTTGATTCCGAGCCCGCGCGCCAGTGCTGCGCGGGCCCAGCAAGTTGGGGCCCAGTTGGACCCACTCTGGTTCTCCTCCAGGGTCGCGGAGCCCCCAACCCCGGAAGGCGGATCAGTTCTCCCTTGATGTGAGCTGGCACCGCACGGGCCCAGCGAGTTGGGAGGCCACTAAATTTTGGAAACATTCGTTGTACCACCAAAACTAACCGAAACAACTTTTGAACCCAAGCAGTATGTGAAAGTTCCAAAAGTTTTTCAGTTTCTTTGGACACAGGATAAAAAGCAAAGTGTTGTTCTCACCAGTGTAATTAGGCACTTGAAAATCGGGCTTCTCTATGCAGCACTGATGCTGTAGAAGAAGCCACCTGTGCCCTCACCCTTAGTATCCAATGGTGAGGCCAAACCACAGCGATGCGTCTCCTCATGAAAGCTCTAAGAATTCACGAAACAGGTTGGAGCACCAAGAAAAAGCAGGGAGACAGAAGAGGCTGGCAGTGCTAATCTAAGTTTGCATTTTAAAAGGAAACATTTCTACTTTCCCCATGTGTCATTACTCAAACTACATTTCCAAACTAGTCTTTCATCAGAATATAGCAGACCAAGCACCAATATAGAATCTAGCATGCCTAGATTGTTATTTTGTATTAACTGACTATATGACATTAAAAAAGAAGTGACTCCTCTGGGTCTGCTTTTACAAACCAATTAATCAAAAAGGTCTAGGTGACCTCCCTAAATGTTTGTCTTCTAGAAATTAAATGACATAGCTATCCCAACCTCATGCCAAGTACTATTGGAAAGCTAATCTTCATAACGCTGTAACCAGAAACATGAGCTTTGTTACAAAAAAGTAAATAAATAACCATTTTCGGGTCCATCTTAGTCATTGACTAGCTGTAAAATTTGCTGCTATGTTTCCCAAAGCCTCAGTTTCCTTTACTGTAAAATGAGAACAATAATTGTATTAGATTATATTAATTATGAGACAACACATTCCACCTATCCAGCATATGCCTGCAAATCAGGATGTTCAGGACATGCGCCTTCTTGCCATTGAAAAGGACTTAACCCATGTTTGTTAATCCTGTCCATATATAAGTTGAGTCATGAGACTATCAAAGAAATCCTAAAGTTTCCCCACTCATACTTTTTTAGACCCCTGCCCTATTTTGGAGACAAAGCAGAATTTGAACATCCTAGCTCAAAGGAACGTTTTGGATCTATAGTTCTCCCTGCTCAAGCTATTTTGCTTCTCTTTATTTTAAAAAAATTCCTAATTTTAAGCCTTAAGGAGAAAAAAAATTCACAATCCGAGCCTAAAGCAAAAGAAGGGGGGGGGAAAAACAGTCTGTACGGATTAGCATTGGCTTCTTCCTGAATTTGTAGAGAAACTCTAGCCCCAACTCCTAGAATGTCTTCTGGGCATCTGATTGAAACAAGATACTCTGCTTAACCAGTAATTCTGGTCTCTCCATCTTTTCCCCTCATACACATGGTATCAAAGGGATAAATGATGTCTAAGACCTCCAGGTATTTTTATTCTTCACCTGGAAACAACTATATCCATTCAAAAAATGAGAAATAATTCAGGGTATATTTAAGCAAAAAGAATATGCTACTTAGTTTGTAAGGGTCTCTTTATTAGTTTTTCCATTTGGGGGCATAATGTCCAACACCCACAATTTAAAGAAGTTTGATCTGGCTCAAGTTTTAAGAGAATTCAGTCCATGGGCATCTGGCACCAAAAGAAAAACATCACGAAAGGCATGGAGGAGCAAAGCTGCTTAGAACACATTGGCTGGGAAGCAGAGCAGGGGAGCCCTGATCACAAAAGGAAGGGGCAGGGGTCCAGACAGAGAGCCAGACCACGCCCGAAATTGTGCTTCATCAGTTCTGAGGGTAGATAACAAAACAAATCAAGTTGACCCTCCAGTCCAATCACTATATTCTCCAATGTAATCACTAAACACAATAGCACAACAATAACAGTGTAAGGAGTGAGAGGTAAGGAGTGGTTTCATCACCCTCCACCATCTTCTAAGCTTCCTTTTTTTTTTTTTTTTTTTGCGGCACCGGGGATTGAACTCACAACCTCACGCCTGCCAGGGCAGGCGCTTAAGGCACTGAGCCAAACTCCCGGCCCTGGTTTTTCGAGGCAGGGTCGCATTATGTAGCTCAGGCCGGCCTTGCGCTCGCGTTGTAACCCAAGCCGGCCTCGAACTCACAATGCTCCACCTACCTCAGCCTCCCGAGTGCTGGGATTAAAGGCATGCGCTACCACGCCTGGCTCCTTCTAAGCTTTCTGACCCAAGAAAGAGTTCATGTGGGGGCAGGTGCAGGGGACTAGAATGAATGAATATCGATATATCAAGTGAATAAGTATGAGTCATTAAAATAAATAAATGAGTAAATAAAATATATTCTATCCTCCTGTTTTAACAACAATACCTTCTTAAACTGGGAGTGGTGGTACATATCTGTAATCCCAGCACTAGTGAGGCTGAGGCAGGAGAATCACTGCAAGTTCACAGCCAGTCTCTACTACATAATGAGTTCAAGCCTAGCTTGGAATACAGAGTGATATCCTATCTCAAAAAATGAAGACAAGAAACTGTATCAGGTTCAAATTCAGACTCGTCAGAGTGCTGCACTGAAACCTGGTGCGCTGAAGAGAGCCCTCCTCTACCCTGTGCAAGTCCTTCTTACCTTCCAGATCCACCCTGCACCATAGGTAGCCTCCAGGGCATCCTTAGAGGCAGCCCTGCCCAACACATCCAAGCACTTTAACTGCCTAACGATTGGCCCTTGGCTGTCCCACAAGCCTAGAAGTGCGCAGTCATCTTTGGTCTGGGGGACAAGTTCAGGAAAGTGGCTTATGTGAGCTTGGAATCAGGTCTGGGCAATTCAAGGGCTCTGGGTATCCAGGACAAGGACTCAGAAGAGAGCCTGGAATTCAAACAGGTGTGTTTTCCTGACCTTTCTTAGCCCCAGGAAAATCAAAATGGCACCTTGTGGAGAGTGGACCCCAGGGGCACCTGCAGCATTTGGTCTCAGGGCAAGGAGGAGCACACCACAGCCTTCTCACAGCCTTAGCCCAGGCACCGCGAGATCCTGTCTCCCTCTTCACACAGGCAGACACGCGGCCCTACAAAACCTCCCCACGCCTTCCCTGCTTTTGGGTGACACTTCCATTCCCACAACTTTAGCCAGAAATCACAAACAAATGTCAGGCAGCCAGTGTCTCTAATGTCCCATCCCTGACACTAACCTTCAGTCTGAAAATGAAGACCAAGTTTCTCATTTTCTCCCAGTTCAGAAAGCTTCTTTCCTTCACATTTTATCTTACCCCAAGGTGATTCAACTCCTTTCTACTCCTCCATCTTCCCCCAAGGGGAGGAGAGGCGGGGAGGATATATATAATACATATGTAGCACATAGATATATCACAATGAGCATCTTAAAGTCATTTCAATTCCCTCAATTCCCAAAAGACATCAGTAGACTAGGTCCCACCTCCTTTTTAACTCATATCCAACTTGGTCCCTTATTCCCAGGCCCTAATTTTATTAGTATTCCCTTTCCTTTGAGGTTATCCCTGCCAAAGATCCCAAGACTAAAATCAATTCTAGCCAAAACACATTCTTATTTTGATATCCCCTTTTCTGACCTGGCTCTGTTCTTCAGTTCTTGGCACCAAAAGCCATTAGAGAACCCCTTGTTGTCAGCCATCTTCTTTTTCTCATCTACTTCCCATCTGCTTTCTCCCTTTCAGTCTTTTTGTCTGCCTTTAATTCATTTCTACTACTTTGGGGGGGGGGGTTCCTTTGTTCTGTTTTATTTTGTTTTGCTTTGTTTTGTTTTAGTGGGAGTTGTCTTTTTCAGACAGGGTTTCACCAGGCAGTTCAGACTGGCCTTAAACTCACATTGTAGCCTAGGCTGGCCTTGAACTCAGGGAGATTCTCCTGCTTCAGCATCCCAAGTGCTGGGGTTACAAGAGTGCATGACCATGCCCAGCTCCTATGCTTTTCTGAAAGAACCCTTCGGGGGGACTCTGATGGAACCTTCTCTGTTCTGAACAACTATCATTTTCTCAACCAGAGTTTGCTAAGAGCCCTCTTCCTTGCAGGCAATGAGAACTGCCACCAGACCAAGGCATGCGGGCTTGCCTCAGGTCACAGGCTTGTTTCCCATCAGTGTGCTGTAACATCTCCTCCGGGAAGGCCGGTCTCATTCTAGAAAGAGATGCATAAACAACAGGATTGGCCTTATGGGCCTGTGGCTTGTGCAGAGGTCATGCACATGAGCTAGCATTCTGACGTCACCCTTCTAAACTTCTCCACACTTTTGTTTGAGCTGTTGTTGCTGTTGTTGTTGTTGCTGCTGCTGTTGTTGTTGCTGTTGTTGTTGTTGTTGTTTTAAGCCAAATGGGACATTGGGCCATGCACATGAACCAAAAAAAAAAAAAAAAAAAGTGTGTGTCTAGCATTCATCACCCTGCATTCCTAGATAGCTTTTGCTATATTTCACAAGCACAAGACTACTGTGGCTGTATGAGGTTTGGCAGGCATGGTACCTTTGTGACTAGGTAGGAGGAGCACAGTCCACACCAAGGAACCGCACTTTCCATTCCAACCAGAACTTGCTTCAAATGCAGCAAGAAGACAAGCATTCTTGCGCTACTTATCAGATGTTTTGTTTCTCCTCATACTTCTCTGGTACAGCCAGCTACTTACCTGCAAAATAATGCTGGGGGGGAGAGGGAGAGAAGGCTAAGGCAGCCAATAGTTCCTTTTTCCTCTCAGTCCTTCCTTGCTCATTAGCAAGCAAAAGCAGAATGTTGGAGAATCTTGCATATCAGGAAATAAAAACAATTGAGCTTATTCTGTGCAACATTTCCACTGTCTCAGGAAAAGCAAAATACATAAGAATGAATGAACTATGAAACAGGAAATGTGTTACTGTGGTTATTCTGCATACCAGAAAAACGCTTGTGCTTATATTTGCATTGAAAACCGGGCATCGCAGAGTGTAAAGATGAACGGCAAAATTCAAGCTAATAATTTTAAATGCCGTTCCTTAGAATTTTGTGAAATAGCAGATATGAAACACCACAGCAATCTGACAGTGAGGTTACAGAAGGAAGGGAAAAAGAAAATCTTTTAGCACCTTTAGCTGTACCTTTTTTCCTGCTATTTGAACAAGAGGCACTACATTCTCTTTTTGAACTGGGCCATTCAAGTTATGTAGTCACCCCCCGGTGAGCAATGAAAAGCAATTGAGTGGTATAGAGGTTGGGATGGAAGGGGTCAGAGCTGGGCCAGAGCCCAGCAGGTTGCAGACATTTGTCTAAACGCCCTTTTTGACACCAGCATCCTACACGCAAACCCTTCCAGGGGTGTCCTACTTTGCTCTCAGTTGAAGCCAAAATTCTCACTGTGGCTCTCTGGTCCTTCAACACCTCCCCTGCCCGCCTCTCTGAGCTCTTCCTTCGGCTCCAGCTAGGCCAGTCTGAATGCATTCCTTCTAGCCCGCCGGGCATTGTCACACCCAAGGGCCTCGGTGTGCACCAGCACCCTTCCTTAGGACCGCTTGTCCTCCAAATGAGCAACACACACTTCTTTGAATCCTGGGGCATCTCATCAGAGGGCCTTGACTTTCCTGATCTCCTCACCTAAGCCAACCACCCTCCGCGCATCTCGCGTTCTTTTCTTTCTCAGCACTCTTCATCACCACCAGACCTGTCCTACGCGGCACCAGGGATCGAACTCACAACCTCGCGCCTGACAGACAGGTGCTTAAGCCACTGAGCCTAACTCCCGGCCATAGTTTTTCGAGGCAGGGTCGCACTATGTAGCTCAGGCCGATCTTGCGCTCGCGTTGTAGCCCAAGCCGGCCTCGAACTCACAACGCTCCGCCTACCTCACTCTCCCCGGTGCTGGGATTAAAGGTGTGCGCCACCACACCGGGCTATCCTACATGTATTTATCTCCTTCTTTATTCTCGGTCCTCTCCACTGGAACGTAAGCTCCACGAAGAAGAGGCTTTCTCTTTTCTGTTCACTGCAATATTCTAAACTAGGTCAGTGGAAAATATTTATTAAGGTATTGAAGTTAATATACTTTCGAAAGTATGAAGTCATTTAGATTGCGATAAGGAAAGCATATTTAATACAGAGGCATAAATCTAGAGGAGCTTTCATATTACTAAATTATCTCGAACTTGTATCCACAAATGATGCCTGATGCCCAAAGTCGGGAAGCATTCTGTTTAAAAAAAATCAACCCAAACAGGGCGCCAAAGAGGGGGATGGGAGAGGGGAAGCAGCTTCTGCTTCTAATGAGCAGGGCCATCACGAGCAGTAACTAGCATCCGCCAAAGCCTCTGGTGCCTCGGCTATAAAATGAACACGATTTCCTAGTACCTGTCCTCCTTATCTCTCCGGTTGCCATGTGTAATAAATGAGATCACAAATGTAAACATCCTTTTGCAAATGGGAAACGTTAAAGCAAAGCTAAGGACTCGTCTTTGCCCTGCTAATGCAGCACACAGTCAGACGAGGAGTGGGGGTAGGGAGGGTTGTTGGGCCATTTAGCTCAGACTGGTATTTAGAGAGAAAGGAATGAAGGAAGCAATGCAGAACAGCAGATGGGTGTCCTTGCTGGCCTCTCGCAGGGTGACCCCCGTGCGGCTCCCTTTTGACATGAATGTCACCGAGCCCAATTAGAATTAGCCTTTCACATAACATTCAAATTCCTGGACTTCCGAGGACGACCATATAAGGGAGGGACAGGGAGTGGGAATAAGAGGAGAGGAATGAGAAGCCAAAGGTTACAGGAAAAAAAAAATGGATCTTTTTAGATTCCCTCACACAAAGGACAAGATGTTTCACCAAATCCTGTAATGCTGGAAAAGAACGAGCCGAAGCGTGTTTACCCGAGTGGCGGGCCCTTTTCTTTCCCAGAGGCTCGGTGCGGGGGCGGGGCTTTCATCACCACCATGATTATCACTCATTTTTGTTTTACTTCCAGACTGTACCTTATCTATATTGTTTTCGTTTGTCTTCGAGGTATTTGTTTAAATTTTCGTTTCCTTGGGCGGCATTCACCAGGCAAGCAGATACACAGCCAGCGCCAGCGCGGCTTGCAGCCCCCCAACCCGGTCTCCCTTGACACAGAGCAGAGCTGTGCAAGTCAGGGCTCCCGCCTCCACTTGGGTATATTTTTAAAATTCATTTTCATACTAACAATACCCCTGAAAAGATGGCAAGGCATAGAAAATCAAATCGTGCGTGATGTCAAGTCAGGAAACAGAACTTTTTTTTTTTTTTTTTTAAGGCAACCTGAAATGCTTTAAATGAACCTTTTTGGTAATTTCAGGGCTCCCGATAACTTAAGCAGAGCATTTTTAAAATAAAAATAAAAATGCTTTGACGTGTACCAACACAATTAAGGGAGAGAAGGCTGTCAAAGCGGGCAGTCTGACAGCTCTCCTGACAAGGGAACTCCTGCGCTCTATTTTTAAGGCAATCTGTGTAATTTAGTGGAGAAATCTCCCACCGGGGCTCCTGTGGAAGCCTCCGGGGTGGCCAGAGGAGAAGCTCGCAGTGCTGAAAATGGCAAGGCCACCCCCACGGAGCAGGGCGCGCTGGGAGTTTCTGTCTTTTGGCAGAACCAGGAAAAAAAAAAAAGAAGAAGAAGAAGAAGAAAAAAAACCTCTGCATTTCCTGAGCAAATGCTCAGAAAAATGGAAGCAACTTCCAGAAAAGAATCTTCTGAAAGTGGCACAAACACTACCTCACTGGTGTTGGTAGCAATCAGAAGTTGTGACACAGAGCTTCAGGAGGCGGAGTGGAGAAAATTTGATAGTGGGCGTCAACAAATATGGTGGCCTTTGTGTAAATTCCATGGAGAGAGATGGAAGAAAGGGAATGAAGTTTAAACAGGGCCTCCAACCCTCCAGCAACTGCTCCTCAAAAGAAGGGTGAGGCTGCAGACTCATCGCCACAGAGAGGATGGACAGTGATTTGGCGCAAGCCATGGAGTCCTTCCTACACCCCAACTTTGCAGCTTTCAGTGGAGTAACCCGAGCTATTTGACCTCTCAGAGCCTGAGTTTTCCACATATATAAAATGGTGTTGGTAACATTGGCCCTGGCAGGGTTGCTGTTAGGGTTAAATCACAGTGCAGAGCAAGCATGCAGCGCTTAATAAAACCAAGCCTCAGCGAAGGCCATACCGGAGCACCTGCCAGGCCCTGAATTTGTGGAAAGGACATTTAGTATGAGGAACCCAAGGGAGAACCGCACTTACTCTTCTTGGCAGAAGCAGCTTCTGGTTAGAAAAACATGCAGTCCTGACTTGAAATCTGACTGAGATCACTCTACCAGCCAGTCAGTACCTCCCCCCAACACTCACAAACTCTCTCTCTTTCTCTCTCTCCCCCACTCCCTCTCCACCCCATCCCCCCAGGCCACAGGCAAGAACACACAAAGTCCCATTGCCCAACCCTAGGCTACTCCACTGACCCTGACACGGGCCCCCAAGGGCAATTGTTTGACTGAATGGAGCCTCTTATTAAAAATTAATTTCTGTCAAACCAGATTACATATGAACACAGCCTCATTGTGATCACTACTGTGAATTCGGGAAACAAACATAAGCCCTACTGTTGCCAAAAGCCAGGGGCAGTTTAGGACAGTTCTGAGTCTTGATCTCTGAACCCAGCCAGCAGGTTCCCCGAGACTCACAAAAGCTTTTGTCCCCTGAGGACAGAGCTGTGTCCCACCCTCCAGCTCCCTCCTGCCTGCCCCCACCCACTCCCTGAGGCATAGTTTTAGAGACCAGAAAGCAGGCTCGTCAGTGTAGACACAACCTGTACCTAATCCAGTTCTGCCAGCTCAAACAGAGTGTGCTTGCTCTTCAAGGGCTTTGAGCTCCCCCTCTGCAAAAAAAAAAAAAAAAAAAAATTAATAACACCACTGCTTAATGTGCAGACTCGTGGGGGAGTTAGACAAGGTGTGCAAAGCTCCTGGAATACAGAAAGCAGAGCCTATAAACGCCCACGCCATCTTCCTACCACCACCCTGCCTGGGCGTTCCCGCACTGCCCCATGGTCTCCTGCAACATTTCTTGTAAATGTGGAGCACTAACCTGAAGGGTGGAATCACTTTTCCTGAGAGTAACTGAGACTTGAGGTGAAAATGCTCCAGACCAGGTTTACCTCTCTCAACACATTTCTAATAAAACTTGGTTGTTCTCTTCTGCATTGTTTCTTGTACTTTCATGAGCTCAAAGAAAAGGGAAAGTTAGGAGCAGAAAGAACATTCACGGCGTGTTCCTTTTCTCTCCAGTCTTCAAGATTTTTTTACTCATGGCGGCGCACACCTTAAATCCCAGCACTCGGGAGGCTGACTTAGGAGGAGCATTGTGAGTTTGAGGCCCGCTTGGGCTACAATGCGAGCGCAAGGCTGGCCTGAGCTACATAGTGCGACCCTGCCTCAAAAAAACAGGGCCAGGAGTTTGGCTCAGTGCCTTAAGCGCCTGCCCTGGCAGGCGCGAGGTTGTGAGTTCAATCCCCGGTGCCGCAAAAAATAAATAAATAAATAAAAATAAAGTAGACATCGCTCTACTGACTGAAAAAGAGTGACCATGCCCAATGAAATGAGGGAGGCGAGTCTGAAGCTGGCAATATAAATCAGGTGAAACACATCCCAGTCCTTTGAAATTTATCCAAAAAATATAAGTAACCATAAACCAATGATTGTCATTGTAATATTTACTGATCACAATGAAAAAGTGTAAAAAAGCTAAATATGCCTTAAGTATTCCCCAGTGGGAGCTAAATTAGGAGATAAATGATACGTTATTACACATTGATACAATATAATACTTTTTAAAAAATGAGGTAGGGGCCCAGGGATGTAGCTCAGAGGCACAGCACATGTCCCAAGTTTGATTCCCAAACCAAAAAAAAAAAAAAAAAAAAGATGAGACAAAGGTATGTTTGGCGAATGAAAAGAAGTTCTGTAAATTGTAGAATTTGAAAATAAGGCTAGCTTTAGAAAAATGCTTAAGTGCAATCCCATTTATGTATCTCTCCATATATATAAATCTATAAACTCAAAATATGCTTTGTCAAATTTGAGTCTTTATGTCTGGTGAGAGGCTTATAAGAATACTTTTTAAAAGTATTTATGTGCCAGGAAAGGGGGCACCCGGCTCAAATTTGAGGTCAGCCTGTTCTAAACAGCAAAATCCTGTTTCAGAAAAAAAAGATTATGAACATAGACCAGATATGAATTTTGTAACTTGAATCTATAACAAAATGAAATTTGTTTTCATTTTTAAAGCATGTTGCAATGTTTAATCTTTAGAGTGTGCACCTAATAACAGAGATTCAAAATGTAAAAAAGTAAAATTGATATAATTAAAGGGGAAGATAGGAAATCCAACAATCAAAGTCAGAGATTTGACTATCCTTCTCCCAGCAATTATTGGAACAACTAGCAAAATATCAGTAAAAATACAGATGATCTAAACACTAACTGCTGCCTGGAACTAATTGATAGGGTACTATGCTTACCCAACAACTGCAATACATGTATATCTATTTCAGCTGTAAAACAAACCTAAGTATTTTTAGAAGTTGTAATTGTACAAAGTACTATATATTCTTAGACTACAGTGAAGGTAAATTAAAAATCAATAGGAAAACACTGTACCTAGAAAGATCTCAAGTGTTTGGAAAACAACATACTTCAAAATATTTCGTGGGATCAAGAAAACATTACAAGGGAAGTTGGAAAATATTCTGAGATGAATAATAATGAAAATAAAATATATTAAACTTTTCAGGATCCAGTTAACACATTGATTAAAGGGAAATTGATAGCCTTGGAGCAACATATAGATGGATAGATAGATAGATAGATAGATAGATAGATAGGTAGATAGGTAGATAGATCTATATATATGTCTTAAATTAAGGATCTAAGCTTTCTGAATTAAAACATAGAAAGATAGTAAATACAAAATAGGAGGAAGGAAATGATTCAAATAAAAGCAGAAATAAAAAAATTATAAAGAGAAACTAAAGTGAAAATTAGCATAGTAAAAGAATTGAGTGAAGATTCTTAAGATTTTTCAAATAGTTCTACTACAGTAGTATTACTAAATGCATGAGGATAACAGATTCCCAACGTTTCTTTTCCTATCTCTGAATGACTTGTCATTTTATTTATTGAATATTCATTAAAAGACTTTTTAAAAACAGTCTTGGAAGTACATGACATTGTGTTTTACATATGCATTCTATTAATATGCATCATTTTCTACTTGTTCATGTATTCTACAAATATTTATTGCCCATTTGTTATGGACCTGGTGAGGGGTTAATAATAGTACTTATATGCTGGGTATTACCACTCTTACTTTTTTGAACCACTCCTATTTTATTTTATTTTATTATTTATTTTGGTACCGGAGGTCAAACTCACAACCTCACACCTCCCAGGCAGGCACTTAGACCACTGAGCTAAATCCCCAGCCCTGTTTTTTGAGACAGGGTCTCACTATGCATTTCAGGCTGGTCTTGAACTCACTTTGTAGCCCAGGCTGGTCTGAAACTCACAAGGATCCTCCTGCCTCAGCCTCCCAAGTGTTGGGATGAAAGGTGTGCACCACCACACCTGGCTAACCACTCCTATTTTATACTTAAAGAAATAGAGGTTCTGGGGAAGTTATGTAACTAGTTCAACAACAGACAATATTGGTTGAGCTAAGATTTTCAATCCATTTGAAAGCCTAGCTTTTTAATAACTGTAGTATATACCAACTGTGTCACAAAGATGAAGTAAAACTGACATTTATACTAGAACATGAGGTGCTACATGATAGCAATAAAGGCAAACTACCATAGAGCCACAACAAAATCAACTCCTAAATCTCCCTAAAAAGATTCAGAAAGCTTCATGGAAGAGGTAGCCTTTTAACTAAGACTCAATGGAAAAGTTTGCTAAGGAGAACACGTTGTCACATTTAAGCTGCATGGTGAGCCTAGAGGGATTACCATCACGACTCTTCCACGGAAGACAAAATTGAGGTCAAGAGAGATGAAGGGCCTTGCTCCGGGTCAGACAGTTACTACGGAATATGTCAGGGCCTGTGCCAAGCATTTGACAGCCTTTGAGAGTCCCATGGCAAGCCTGAGGTTTAGAAAGTTTCACCACTCCTGCTGTTGCCACCGTGTCATGCTTAACCCTGGGCGATTGCTTAGCGTTAACGCACCGCACAACTCAGTCTTACTTCCAAGCCCAGGAAATTGGTTCTGCTAAAGTTTTCTAATTTACAAGTCCAAAGCTCTGGGCTTTAAAGAAGAGAGGAGCTTTAGGAAAGAAAGGAAGAAAATCCATTTCTTTAGGCACGTTGAAAACCTCACTCATCCAAATAATAAAATGTTAAATTTACTGATTATTTCCTCAAACTAAGAAAAAGTCTCCCAGAATAAAATTCTCTCCATCCTCTCTTGACAGAGCATTAACTCACCCTACTTAAACTTCATCAAATTACTGGCCTAACCCTATCTTCCCTTGGAAGTTGTGATTTGAGGTTGCAGAGCTTCCTCTGTCCTTTGTGACCTTCTGGTGACCTGTGAGTCCCACCCAGTTTGGTGAGGGACTCTTTAAGCCTCAAATCTACATATCAGTGGGATTTAGTTTTCCTTTTTTTTATGGCTCCTTAGTCTCTTAGTCATTTAGCAATCCCACCTACTTCCTTTCTTGTTTCTCTGGCTTAATGGGCTATAGTCCGCCTCTCTTCCCCTCGCAGGGAGGCTGTTGGGGGTCAGTGGTGATTTATTTGTTTACAATGCTCCTTATGTTTTGGTTTGGTTAGCTTTTATTTGTTTTTGTTTCTGTTTTTCTCACCGTGGGATAAAAAGGCAGAGTGGGTTCTCTTTCAATAACTTATAACTCAATGTCACCGTGCAATCATTCGACTTCTCTTCCTACGTTACCCTTTGTTGTTAGTATAACTATTAGCCTCACCACACCAGATAATGCAGTTTTCAGTTGGCCTGTCCTTGGGCTGAAGAAATTATCTTGAAAAATGGGAATCAATACAAGAATGCTACTATATTAGCATTGTAAGACCCAACCTAAACAAATGAAATACTTAGGAAGATCAGTAATTTTTAAAGAAAGAAGAGGAACTACAACAACAAAAAGATACTTGAATCAGCTGGTTCAAGCATACAGTTTTCCTATATTCCCTTGGAAGAGTAAGAGAAAAGCCTTGGTAACAATAACCATCAGCCACAAACACCCACAATTCTGAAACACGACCCTGCAAAATGCAAAGACTGTGTAGGAGAAAGGAAGTAAACTGCACTGAAAAATCTGTGGTTGTGCAAAGAAGTCCACAAATTTAATAAGCTAGACAGAATGTATTTCAAAATTATCATGATAAACTTTTAAAATCCTCCGGTCTCTGTCAACAGTCGCCAAATTAAACACACCTCCCACACGGTAGCATCTATTTCTATAGATTTGAGTTTTTGTTCGGAAATGATGCATTCTTCCATCTGGGGCAGTTTCCAAATACCTTTCCCAAGTAATGGAGAAACAGTATTGAACTGACATTTTTTTCCACTCCTCAAAGAACACACCATGCAGGACTGCACGTTAGTAGTCATCATCCAGGAAATGTTCAGTAAACAGAATTTGTACTCCATTTATTCTGAGTTTACTTTTTAAGAAGCCACTTATCTCTTTTAGAAGAACTTCCCTTGCCAGTCACCTTTTGGAAAAGGCTTGGGAGACACTCCCTGAGGACGTGCAGGATTCTAGGACAACAGCATATGCGGTAGAAATAAACAACTAAACTGTCTACATCTTTGGAACTTCCCTTTTCCTTCCAAAGACAATCACTGTTCTCAGAGCAACTGAAGAGCATATACATCTATGTATGCACGGATGTGGGTGTGCGCACTCACATGCTCCCCCCCCCCATGGCTTGTCTGGTACCTTGCTGTGAAACGTAGCCTTAATTTCTTCCCCAGTGAGGATTTATGCTTTAAAAAGACACAACGTAATTAATTTTGGAAGTAGAAAGTTCGCAGTATTGTTCAATATGCTCATTTCGCAAATGATGAAATGTGTCCCGATTATCAATTCATTCCACAGAATTTATGTTCTCCCAGAAATCTGAGACAAGATTAGAATTTCTCTTTCAGTGGAAAAATCAAAGGCTTTGAGGTGGAGTCTGCCTAGGTTCAAATAACTCCAGCGTTTATCACTTAGGCAGTGCTAAGTGAATAAATCCCTGTAAACTGTACGCAAAATGGAGACAATACGAATCAAAGGGGTCAGAATAGACCACTGGGAATGAACTATTGTGGACTTCTCTGATCTTCTTCAAAGCAGAACTTTCCTAAAAGTATTCCAGTGTCATAAATCCCCCCAAGAGTTTGGTAACCTGGAAAGATATCATCAGAGAGTAGAAGGAAAAGAAATCACCTAAGACTATCTTGTCTCTTCCCATCGATTCTCCCAAGGTCTCATTTATCTTTTCTAATCTAAAAGTTGTTTGTTTTCCCATAACTAACCTTTGCCCCCTCCCCTTCACTTATTAGACCCAAATTTAAGCACCTCCTTGAGTCACATTTTTCTGTGAACTCCCAAATATATACATGAATAAAAACCATATTTTCTTTTGCTAACCTGCCTTCTATCAGTTTAATTTGTAGGTCCCCAAAAAATGAACCTAAGGGAGTAGAGGGAAAGGTTTTCCTTCCCAGAAGAGCTAATAGGTATTAATTACTTATCATGATCAAGGCACTGTTCTAAGAAAACTGAGTGTGTTAACTCATTTAAACCTGTGCCCTCATATTACACTATCTCTATTTTAGAGATAAAGAAACTAACAGGGAGGAACCACCTGGTTTAAAGTCTGCTAGCTACTAACTGGGAACCAGAATTTGAACCTAATAGTCTAGCCCTAGAGTGCTTCACTTTACCACTTTATGAGAATGATCTCTGTTTTACAAGAAGATACCAAAGATTAGACAAGATGCCCTGCACCCAGTATGCAGCCTGGCACAAAGAAAGGGCTCATATGATGAAAATTATGGCCATGGGCACTGATCAAACTAGGGTATTTCTCATCTCTTAAGGATTAGGGTAATGCAAGGCTTTACATGGATTCTCAATGACAACACTGTGCCATAAACTGTTACTATCTTCCTATTTTCATAGGTGAAAGAGGAAAACTTAATGAGGTCATACAACTGGTCCAAGTTACATAGATAGCTAGTGATGAGACCAATGTTTGAATCCATAAGAGTCTAAAGCCAAAAACTGTTCCACGCTACCTGTTAGTCTATATCTTATAATGATTTATGTCCATTATTGTTTTTTATATCAAGACTAAAATGTCAAGATTTATGTCAGGCTTATGTTCTTGTGACCTCTGGAACATTCCCTATATACATTCCCTATATATTATTGAATAATTGTATACTATAATTCCACTCCTTAAAATCTCAACAATTATGATTTCTTCATGGCGGTATAAATGCTTTACATCAGTTATCTCATTCACTCTTCACAACTCCATCAACTGTTATAATTGCTATAGTACAAAGGAGAACATTAAGGCTTAGAGACTAGGAAATTTGTCCAAGGTCAAAGAGTTATAAGGACCTTAAAAGTAGTAATCCTGGATCAAGATCAGTGAAAATTCTAAAGATTCCCTACAGGAAACGTTTGGGAAGAGAAATATCATTGGAATTGGAGGAGGGGGTAAGGTCTTTTGAAACTGCCATAAGATGTTCACTTTTTTAAATCAAGTCTTAGTATTATTATAGAGAGTGAATGGCTACTATGAGGGCAGATTTCAGGGATGCATAAATACAGCAATGTGGCTTAGCTTTTTCCAAAAGTGACTCAAACATCCAGAAAGTGAAGCTTCAAACTGGGCATGGTGGTGCACACTTGTAATTCCAGCACTCAAGAGACTGAGGCAAAAAGATCGCCATCAGTTCAAGGCCAGCCTTACCTCACAGCAAGACCCTGTCTCAACACACACACACACACACACACACACAGACACACACACACTAAAACTTAAAGTCTACAGAGGACACCCAGGTTTTTTGACAGTTGAACACCAACTGGACAAGTATAACTGTCAGAAAGTTTCCACAGACTGGGCAAGGGGCAGTGATGGTTATGTACAGTGGCATCAGCTGCACAGAAATGGCCACAGGAGAAGGTAACCCGAGGGTTCTGAGTGCAGACGTGATCCAGGAAGGGGGGATGGCATCACCGCTGACCATTCCCTGCAGACGGCGGTCCAATGTATTGTGGCAGTCACAAAGGCAAGTATCATCAGGAAGGATGTTAAAAACAAAATAGAAAGTACAGTCTCACGAGCGTTCACACACGCACACATACACACAGACTCCAGAAGACATCTGTTCCAGAAATACTGCGTATAGTCCCAGCCATGAAACCTCAAAAAGGTCATAATGAAACTGGAAGCTGTCCCAAAAAGGTCGCTGAAAATGATTAGGGTCTGAAAAGAAGTCAAAGAGACTTTGAAACATTTAAGCCTAGAAAGACAGAATATGAGAGCTGGTGGGGCCAGAGTCTATAAAATCATAAAGGGCGCAGATAAAATACACACCAAGTCCCAGCAAAGCAGACCTAGAAACCCTAGTGAAATTAAAATCAACTGCTAGTGGGACAATTTATGTTTTCAATGTGCTATCCTTCAGGGTAAGTAATAAACTAGAAAGAAACTGAACTCTAAGACTCTCTCTAGTTGTAAACCTATAATAGCTTAGGGTACAGTTTAACTGAACTGTATGCTCAGCTTTTTGATGTTCACGTTATGGAAGACACTTGGCAGGATGCCTTTCACACTGTTCTTTGAACGCCCTGAGACAAGGGATGCTAGATTAAATTAACTTCTACTTGATACACACTCAGAGCTGGTAATTTCCAGCTCTGGACAATCAAAAGAACCACCTGAGGCTTTTTCACAAAAAGTAGATTCCAAAATGCAAATTAGTTATACAATTAGTGTCTCTTAGTTCATAGAAAAGGAAGGTTTGCACTTAAATGAATTGGAGAATTTTTTATGCCTATATCTTGTACTCTGAGTAACTAGTTTAAAGAGAATAATATGCAATGTATTAACTATTGGTAGTCTCCTATCATCTTGTTATGAAATTTTGTTTCACCTTTTTTCTATTTAAAAAAAATGGATTCCATAGCAAAATTTCCAAAGATTCTGACTCAGTTGTGGGGATTTGGGCTCAGTAACCATAAGAGAAAATTCTTTCCCTGGGTAAATCCAGATTTTAATATGATTGGTTGGATTGAGTCTCATCTCACCTCCGAACCAATCACTGAAACCAGAAAATAAGATATTTTTAGGTTTGGCCTGGGTCTTTATTCTTCTCTGTAATAGGAGTGGGGTTTTCCTCAGAAAAGAAAATTATCAAGCCAATGAACCAATCTCAAACATAACATGTGCTCCATCAATATAAACAATTAATATTCTTTTATAAAACCTTGTTTTTACTTTATGGGTCAATCTAAAAAATATCCCAATGGCATTACTCTCTAGTTAACATGAGAGACAGATAAAGAGCAAAATTAAAAGAATAATTGCAACAATCGTTGAGTAATAATGTTTCCAAGGTAGGAACAAGAAACTAAGTTAGCTGAGTGACTTTTCAAAATTTTTAAAATCTGACTCACCAGGAGCTCGCTATTAGTTTGTACAACCCTACATTCAAATGTCTTCCATGTAAGATGTGACAGGTTGTGTTTCCCAGAAGGACGGCAACAACATTTTCCATCCTACCTGCTCTTTCAGAATCTTGTCCTCTTCCATCAAAAGGTAGGTTTTCCCCTTTCTCCTTGAACTGTTTTATAAAAAAGAAGTGACTTCTGAGCCCAGGTCATAAAAGTCATTACAGCTTCCATCTGGCGCTGTCATAGGGATTTCATGCATGGAACCCAGGCACCATACTGTGAGGAAATTTAGGCCCCGTGTAGAAGAACCACAGCCCCAGAACCCAGATGCCTGCTGAGCTCCCAATAGTGGGCCAGAACCAACTTGCCAGAGAAGTGAGTGAGGAATCCTAGAATGGTATTCTCTGGCCCCAGGCAACACTGCATTGGGCAGAGACAAGTCTTCCCTATGGAGCCCTGCTCCGATGTGGACTTAGGAATAAAATAGTGATCATAGCTTGAGGCCACTAATTTTGGAAGGGTTCTTAGGTAGCAAGAAGTAAGTGGAGCATAAGATAATGAGATATTCCTGCTACAATTGCCTAGGAGTTATGCACTACCTTCCGCATCTTCCCCTTCTTTTTCCTTTTCCTCTTGTTAGTATTTGCAATAGGAATTAAGATAGAACTCATTGCAAACTAGTTAACAAGAGCTTGGAGTGTAGCTCAGTGGCAGAACTCTTGCCTACTATTCAGGAGGTCATAGGTTTGATCCCCAACACCTTAAAAAAACGTAATAGAATAAATATTTAGATTTTCTTCAAAAGCAGGAAAGGGGAACTTATAACAAAAATAAGTTTTTTCAGATTTGTTTTGTGCCTTTTTGAATATCATTATCAAATAATGTACACAGTACTACACTTTTCCAGTGTGTCTGAGAGTTCCTTTGAAGAAATAGTAATACAGAACTTTTCTGTTACATCCGTAATAGGCACGGATGTGTATACCTGCTCTAGTGGGATTTTCCACAAGTGAGGAAGCAGGTAGGACAAACTGTCTCCATGTGGGTTATCAATGCTGTCCTATACAAAACTTAAAATTAAAGTCTCAAATTTAGTCGGATGACTGCATCACAGAAGGACATAAAGAATATATCGAAAAAGCCTTTAAGTGTCCCTGTTTGATGTGGGAAACTACAGAAAGACAGAGTGGTTCTATCTAGAATCTCCACATTGCCTTCTGTTTTGAGGGTTCCTGTTCAAGTCTTTGGCTGCCTTGCTTCATCAAACTCATGTAACGCATACCAAGGGTTGGATAAATATTTTCGAATGGTTTGAACTTTGTCCTGTGCCCTTCAATCCTCTTAGGAAATCAGTGTGGGACTTTAAAGAAGTTTGAAGGCTCATTCACCAAAACTGCTCAGATTCAGAGCCGAGTGCAGTGTGCAATAAGGACACGAAAAGCGAGTAAGGGTATTTGAAAGCCTTACAGGATCTTCTGGAAAGTGACTATGGCTGGGTGAGGAACATGCATATAAATTTACACCCAAAGTAATTCTCCTTGTGAAGCAGAGTAAGGTCTGCAGACAGGTTTTCTAAGGAGGACTTTAGGATTCTGTCCTACAGCCAGCTTCCACGTAACCTACCCTTGCTAGGTCCTTCCTCCCCACCCCCACCTCCTCTACTTGCTGATCTGCTGGCCAGATTACCTCTCATTCTGCAGACCTCCATCCAGTCCTTCTCCTCTGTTCTCCCCTCCTCCCTCCCCCAGATGTCCTCCAGAGGGATCGGAGTGAGGAAGTGAGTTTCTTCAGGGAGGCTTCCTTGTGTAATCCTGAAAAGGGAGTGGAAGCAAGGGTCACACCAGGCCCAACAGCTGCAAGCCACTTTAGAGATCTTTAAGACAATCAGTTTTATAATTTATCTGTTCATGGGCCCAAGATCTGGTGAATTCTCTGTGTTCAGAGCCGGGCACTAGCAGCTTCTGGGTGAATGGCATCACTCGTGGTACAACAGCACGGTCCTCTCCATGATTTGGCTGTCAAATTCAAGCTTCACTTGGCAGGTCATTTAAACTCTGCTTTCTCTATTTCCCCAGCTGTCAAATGGGGATACCACTTCCTAGCTGACATCACAGAACTTAATGAAAGCAAGAAGACACTGATGACAAGCAGTTTACAACAGAAAGAGCTAATGGTGCAAAGTTTAGTTCCAAACACACATTTTCCTTAACAGAGTGCATTAGGTGTCCTATTATGGGTGTCTTTAAAAACATTATAGGCCTCTGTCTCAGTTTCTTCTTTGGAAAATGAGGGTAATAATAGGACCTGTCTCACAGAGCTGGTACTCATAATGGATGTTCATTGTTTATTTCACCTGCTCCGCATCTCATTTTTCATTTAATAAGTGTCACTGATCCATGAACAGAGGCTGGAATGATAAGGGAATTCTCATTAAAAAGAGGTGAGCACTCCCTCATCTTACAGACAAGCAAGAAAAACATTGTGAGGCTGACTCCCCGATTCATTAGTGCCAGGGCAGAAGTTATAGCTCAGGTCTGCTCATTGTAGGATAAGGGTGCAACACTGCCTTTCACTCTTTTGAAGACTGGGTTGGTATTTTTATTTCCAGATACCTCTTCCTCATTCTAGTGTTAACTCTAAAGCCACTCATACCACTAACTGTTGCATTCTTGTGTCTCCTACAGCACCCACAGGCACCCACAAAGCTCGCAGATAACCTTCTCTGCCCAGGCGCCCTCCACCCCCAGCACCCTGCAAACAGGTCAGGAAAGGTAGCACTTTCTCTCGGGACCGAGGAAGCCACGGATGGGGACAGCAGGTGAGGAGGGAGGCCAGGGAGCTGCAGCAGCTGGCAAAGGTTGCCCTAGCAACGTGTGGGCTCCATTCAGGAAGCCAGCCGAACTCCAAGATGCAAAATGATCGCCTTCATGGGGCTCCTGCAAACACAAAGGAACCAGAGGAGCCCTGGTAGGGCCCGGGCGAAGGGGAAGCACAGGCAGGGCGGGGTGAGGGCTTGTGCTGTCAGTTACAACCTGCCACCTTTCAGAGAAGGAAAGGAAAGAAAGAGAATAACTCTTTGAGTCTTCTGGCCTGTGTGAACCGTAAAAACCACCCATTTAACGTGAGTTCTTTTGTGGGAATGAAGGGAAACAGGCTCCCCTCTGTTCACCAGCCTTACGAAACAATATGCCAGAGGACAGGGGAGAAACCCCAAATATTGCAACGTTATGGGGGCCCCCGCACTCCTTTCCCCTCCCTCTCCTTTATTCAGACTGGTGACAAAGACCATTTGCTCCCGATCTATGTTGAAACTTTTTCTGTCCACAGCTTGAGCAGCTTAAACACTGGAAGCTCCCTCTCCCCAAATCACCCTCAGACACTTGCTGAATGGGCCAGGCTCAATTATGCTCCCTCCCCAGGTTCAGCTCACACTGTGACCCTGCTTGGCTTCCTGCTATTCATACGTGTTACTTCCCCTTTGTGGTAATGGCTTGTGGCACTTGGCCAGAAAACATTATTAATTTCAGAAGTGGACTGACAAACAACAAACCCACAGAGAAGCGAGAGGAAGTGCTGGGGAGGCCAGCTGTCGGCTTGTGCTCAGTAGGAACTCGGTGCATGCAGGTTCTAGGAGGAAAGAGATGATAATCCACAAAGAGGAAATGCACTAAAATTACCCACAGCCCATATTTTTTTTTTTAAATGAAAAAAAAAAAAAAAACCCAGAAAGAGAAAAGAAATCAGAGAAAAGGGTGGGAGGGGGAAAAGCACCCAGCTACTTGAGCTGCAGCTGGACAGGAAATTGCTAACGCTGCTTGCAAATCCCTACTTTGAACAGGCAGTTTAGGGAATGCCAGGAGCGGAAACTGTTCAGAACTGGATTAACACAAGCCAAGTTGAACTGCAATCCACTTCTCTTTTCTGTGCTGCCGCTGACTTGAGACACCCAAAGATGTCAACTGACTTGGTTATTTTTCTGGACTTTGGTTGGCCTTTTATACTTGTTTAGAAATCATGCTGGTTGAGAAAGCAATTGCTGTGAGGGTCACTTGCCTACTAAAACGTAGACTAGCAGAACAGTCCAACTGGCATCTGCCGTGTGCCATTTGGGTGAAAGTTTATCTCTCTCACTTCAGAGGAAGAACCGAGCTCATGTGGAAAGAGCCAGACATGTGTTCTGGTTTTCTTTTATTCTGTACACTTACCCTTGCCTTTACTTTAGTTCTTGTACTTTTAGAGTCAGGGTAAAGGGAAAGGTTTCAAGGAGAAAGACAAGGTATTAAACCTGTAGCTTAAACTTCACAATCACTAAGGTTCATTCAATAGGGGTTGTGACCCACACTCAAGACCATTTCAGCACAAGAGCACATTTTCAAATAGGATGGCAAATTTCCATCTCAGATACCAACTGCAAATTCTAAGCCTACATCCAGGCTCAATGAAAACACTTAGAAGTACCATGCACCTGCAGGGGCAAGGGAGACCCCGTTCCAGAATCATTTGTCATTCCAACACCAGGATAACTTACAGAATTGCCAGACAGTATTGGCAGCCTGGAAAAACGAATATCCCTACCTCTTCCCTGGGATATGTAAGATTATTGTGCAGAGAATCCTGACAGTGAGGGACAGAAGTTTATACATGGCTATCACTTTGGTATTCTAGCACACCTTATTACGGTTGCTTATAAAGCACTCAAATCTCCTTATACTTCAACTAACGTGTACCGTGATTTCTCTTTTCTTTGAGATAATAAAATCTTAAATAAACCTAAACTATACTCACAGAAAGCATTGCCCATATATGATAATCTTGATTTGAAACATAATATGCACCTCATGAACTGCACCTGAGAAATACTCTAGGAATAGCTTTAAAAATAGTAACTTTTACCTGCTATTAAAGTCATCTCAGTCCCTGGTTGAAAATGTTCTAAAATATGTCACTTCATATGTGAACTGAAGATTAAGATTTTTTTCAAAAATACACATTCAATAGCCAAAATAGTTATTTATTAATAATTTAAGGTTTTACATTTTTATAATAAATTCCAGCTCAAAACTTTACACTGTGAACATAAATGGAACAACTTTACTCTCCACTCTTCATACCGGATGCATTCTACCTACCAAATGGGTACCCTTCCTCACACACACTTCCAGTTTTATACATCTTTTAAAAGGAAAGAAATCAACCTAAGGTATTGCATTTGAGGTGACACTCCCTGAAAAATTTTGTACAGAGGTAATATACTGTTTAGCACAGTTGAAGTTTAGGGGAAGAGTGAGCCTATGATTTTGGCATCTTTCCAAGAGATCCCTTGTGAGACAATACAAGCCAAAATATTTACAAAGGTAAGGCATAGTCAAACTATAGGAGAAGCAAGAAAATCATTCGGAAGATACAGTAAAGAGACTAAAGACTGCACCATAACAAGGTCTTAGTGGATAACAGTTTCCATGAAAGTATTATCAGAATTGGTACAATAGTCAAGCATGCTGCAAATATATCCTTTGGATTAGAAAACAAAATTTTTTCTTTCTTTTTTTTAAAAAGAAGTGGCACACTGCTTTCTCCCTTTGGATTTCTTTTAAGCCAATCAAAGAAACACACACACACACAATCTAAACAGTCAAGTGATTTAAGATCAAATATTTACAATATTTAAAAGAAGTATCAGGGGTTTTTCCCAAGCTGATACCACAAATTCAGAGCTGAAATCTCTCTTTGGCTCCTCTATATGCGAAGTTGAATCAGTCTTCACTGAAGACAATATGTAGTTAGTTCCAGATGCAAAAGGAAATAGCCATAGAAGGCCCTAAAGAACACATGCTCCTTCCCTACCCATTTGTTGCTACCTTATCTACCTGGAAGTCCTTGAATTCCAGTCCCTGCATGGGTAGGCTATACACACGGGTACAGAGCAAACCTACTGCCTGTATCTAGACAGCATGTCCTGCTCTTCCAAAGAGAATGGAGCAAAGCTCTCCCTTTGTTATAACCAATTCCACACCTGGTAACCCTGTCTAATAGACAGCTGGAGACATTTTGACACCTGGGGCCAACACACAAAGAAAGCAGCCCAGCTGATGCTGCCAAGAGAAACTGCTGAAGGAGGAGACACATCTCAGCAAAGAGGGTGTGTGAGCCTTTCACGTAGACTGCAAGGAGTCCATTTGGTAGACGTTCTGGTTGGGGGGGTTGGTAAAATAGAGCTGCTGTGTGGGAACCCGGTTGTCACAGGGGCTGCTGAGTCCCAGGGTCCTCTCAAAGTCTAATAACTGGCCCATGAAGTTGAAGTTAGGGGAGATGTTGGACTTCTTCATCTTGACAATGTCGTAAGCATCATTCATGGATAGATTGAGCTTCTGCATAAGATAAGCCACAGTTACGGTAACTGAGCGGCT
This sequence comes from Dasyprocta punctata, assembly GCA_004363535.1. Classification (NCBI taxonomy): domain Eukaryota; kingdom Metazoa; phylum Chordata; class Mammalia; order Rodentia; family Dasyproctidae; genus Dasyprocta; species Dasyprocta punctata. The sequence continues at coordinate 32,842 of RJWM01018588.1, forward strand.
AATACCAGCCAAGCAGTGCACCAAGACGCCACAGTTTTTGCCCCGGGCTTCATCTGTGAACACAAAAAGAAAAGCAAGATCTCAAGTAGGCTGAAAATCACCCTTTATGAATGAGAAGTCTAAACTCTGAATGAAAAAAAGACAATATAAATCAATCATATGTGCCCTGCAGGCAAGAAAAGAATTTATCACAGAGATAAACATGTACACTGGACACAATTACATAGTTCAGATATTTTCTGAAAAGAGAGCTTTTGTATTAAGTTTCTACCAACAAAAAAACTCCTTAAATGTGTGCATTCTTCGCCTCAGCATGTGAATACCAGAAACCCTGCAATATGGTCGTGAATGCCTTTTACACAGACAAGCAGACTGCAAGGGTCTATTAAATTATTCTCCAACTGTTGTGCAGCTAACAATGGAGGTATTCAGGCATTTTAAAAGAGAGAGGGAAGTCACAGGGGACAGGCCATTAGGAGGACAGGATGTCGACATGGCCTGAAAATGAGCTCCTTTGTAATAGGAAATGCACTACAATGCCTGGAGATTCACTTCTCCTGGACTTCCAGCCCACAGTTCTTCCTGCTGGGCTCAGGTTACCCATTTGGTCTCACAGTTACCAGTACCATCATATCATGCAACTGGATAACATTTAGCATTCATACTGCTTTCCAACAACTAACTTGGTGCCCTAAAATAACTTCTAGATCTTTTTAAATTTACAAAGTCATGCTAGAATTCCTGTCCACAGCAAGTACTTAACATCTATCTTTCTCCATCCCCCCTTCTCAGCCCAAAGACTGTGGGAAAAAAATCTGTTGTCTGATCATGCACTGCCTTCCTTTCAAATGACTGAATTCAGATTCGAGAAACAGGGTTTTTAAAACAGATCTGTGATCTGCAGCCATGTTAAAAGGCACTTTTCCTTGCCTTAGCAAGCAGATAAACCCAGCTTCAAACCCTGGAAACATGAGAATCCAACAGTCCAACAAAATAGCAAATGAGCATTAACAGTTTAAAGTCTACTGAATGAGCCCAGTTTTGTATTTAAAAGTCAGGGCAACTATTGATAATTTAGTCTCTCACCTATGAAAGAAATGGCTTCGGGGAAAAACTGGGACAGGTTTTGGCTCCAGTGATCCGAGATGGGGATTTGCTTGTATTTGAACTCTCCTGCGTTCTCGAAGAGGTTGGGCAAATTGGGGGTGACATTCAAGATGTACTTGATGCCAAACTCCTCTAACACGTCCAAGTTGGTAGAGTCCTTGGCACAGCCTAAGTAAAGGAAAGGCAAGATCTCCACCGGGAAGGAAGGCTGGCTGTTGGACAGCGGGCTGCCATCCGAGTCCGTAGCACTGTTGGGGTCTCGGTCAAGGTCAGACTCAATGTCCGAGGAAGAGTCAGAGCTGATCCGCAGGCCTCCGAGCCCCAGCACTGGCAGAGGCGGCGAGCTGCTGCTACACGAGCCATCTAGATTGGTCTCGCAGTGCAAGGCGAACTCGGCTTGGAACTTACTGAAGCCACCTGCCAGAACGAGAGAAGCAATAGTGTAACCCGAGATGCCTGTAGTAGTTTTCGCAGCTGGTGAGAACACAGCTGGGCTCAGGAAACACCACAGACACCCCGTGAGTCCCCCACAGCATAGTCAAAGATAAGAAACCACCTCAATGTGCACCTTCGGGAATGGAACCGACACACCGCCCCTCCCCCCCGAACCCTTATTCTTTTGAATCCAGAAATGCACAAAATGGCAACTTTTCCGAATATTCTGAGGCGCTAGGAAGTGCCAATTTATACCTTCCCCAAATCCCCACCTCCCTCGCCCTGCAACTCTCAACTTCAGAATCGTAACTATGTTAAGCAGAAAGAATCGGAGAATGATCCAAATAAGAAAACAAATCTCGTTAGAAAGAAACCTCGGGTCCCTGTGGCCGGAAGCGGGAGGACTTCACGTGGACCGGTTCCCCCCGAGCGGAATCCGAACATGTCCCGGCCCCAGCCGGGCTCCAGAGCGCAGCAGAGGAGTCTCCAGCCGCGCGCCCAGCCCTGCTCCGCATGCCGAGACCCCCGGAGCGGCCGTACCTTCCAGGTAGAACGCCCGGCAGCCCTCGTCCTTCAGCTTCTTGAGCAGCAACCCGAGCACCGACTCTCCGCCCGTGTTCTCGTTCCAGTCGCTGCTGCTCTCGTCGTACAGAACCACCGTGTCGGTGCCGCAGCGCCTGGTGAAGCGGTCGCGGTCCTCGCCGCGCGTGAAGAGCGCGCGCACCGGCAGGTTGCCCTTCTGCAGGCGCCGCAGCATGATTCCGGGGATGGCCACGTTGATGGCCGACTCGATGTGCGACGACTCGTACAGTTCCTGCGGCCGGCAGTCCATCAGCAGCAGCCGCTCGTTGCCCAGCTCCAGCTGCTCGTTGAGCCACGCCACCGTCTTGCTAATCGCCATTTCCGACGCGAAGGGCGCGGGTCTGAGCGTATCTATCATGGGGGTCGAGCTGAGGGAGAAGTGGGGTGCCTACCAGACGCCCCTCTGGGCAGGCATAGGCCGAGCGCGCCGCGCCAAGCCGCCTCTCTCGGAGCGGGCTTGAATTCCGCCTCGCCTTTCCCAAGCCGAGGCTAGCGCTTGGGGAAGGCGAGACAGAAGAGCAGCCGGCGGTTGCTCTGCACCCGGCTGCAGAGGCTCGCTTCTGGAATCAATGAATCTCTCTGAATGAAGCTGCCCAGTTTTGTTTCTCCCCCGTGAATGAAATCCAATTAATTCGGACTCCGTGCTACTGAGAGAGAGACAGAGGAAAAAAAAAAAAAAAAACTAGAGGTTCCTAATCTGTCCTTCCAAGGCTGCACCTCAAATCCACCCGGGCGTCTGTCTCCCAGGATTATTCAAGACTCGATTCGCTCACAGTCCCTAAGACTCAACCCTCGCACACCCCCAGCGCGAGGCAGCTCCTCAATGGATACAAACAGCGAGCGTCTCAATGGATACATTCTCTCGGCCAGCCAATGAGCGCGCTGCGGAAGGGGCTGTTGCCGTGGGGACGGGCCGGCTGGAACAGGTTGTGTTGATGAATTGTTAATGAGTTTGTCATTCACAAAAACGGAAAGGAATTTCCGCTCCGGATAAGCCCCAGTGCAAACAAGCTGCAACAGCGGGCTCGGCGGGAAGGAAGGAGAAAGAAGAGGAGGCGGCGGTGGAGGAGGAGCAGGCACATAAACCAGGGCACTTCAGTTGTCTCATGTTTCCTTCTGTTGAGAGTTCACACTTCGTGTCGGAACTTTTGCGCACAAATGGTGCAATTAGCATGCATAAAAGCCCTTCTTCGCGACGCCTGTGTTCTCGAGCTAGCTTTAGGAAAACTTGCACTTTTTTTTTATTCCCTTCAAACTTACTTGGATCCAAGTTCGCCCTAGCTCCCCTCCTCTGCCCTCCTTTAGTCGGTGTGTGGCATTTGTTTGCCTGTTTTTTAAAAAGCCCAGCTCTGTTTGCTCTGATGTTCTTTTAGCCGAGGCTGTGTTGGGGCTGGTGAACTGCCCGGGCTTTAGTGACCGGTGATGTGTTAAATTCTAATCCAACATCTTTCGAAACAAACCAGGATTTTGTTGAAACATTTGAAAGCAACCAAACAAACAAATGTCTGGTTATCCAGAGAATCAGGAGAAGTCCCCTGGCTCTGCGACCCGATAGTGTTTAATTTAAAAAAAAAAAAAGCGATAGGAACTGAATTTTTAAAAACTCAATGAGCACAGCGACGCTTTTAATCCGCTCCGGGGGCGTTATGACCCATTGTTCCGGGAATCGAAGTCACCCCCACCACACGGTCACCCACCGCCAGTTAGGGGAGCCAAGAGCTCGCCTGAGGAGCCAGTTCGGCAAGGCCGCCTGAGCTTGGTGCGTTAAGACCCGCGAAGCCTGTCCGGCTGTCCCCACTACCCCGGGGTTGAGGAAGACCTCCCCAAATCCTGCACACTGCGGGGGCTCAGCCGGCTGGCTAGGCGATTGGCTACTGTAGACAGTTGGCAGGTCAGAGGGGCGCCTCCCTAAGTCTGCCCGACCACCCACCTCCCCTACTCGGTCCGCCGCCCCCTCCCTTGTCCAGCACAGGACGCGCCGGGAGCCCCCACCGCGCTTGCGCGTTCCTAGCCGCGGACCCCGCGGCCCACTGGTGAGGGGAGCGCAGGCCCTGGAGCGACCTGGGACTGCTTGCTGGACTGAGCTGGGGATCTGGCTTCGATAGAGGCCTGGGCCGGGTAGGGGGCGAACAAGAATGCCTACAGAGATTCCTCGGCTCAGCGTAGGGCTGGGGGGATCGCGGGGACCGTCTCTGAGGCCCCGCACAGCTTGCAGGTAACTTGGGGAGGTGCCGAGCTGCGCGGAGCCTGGGTGCCGGGACCGAGACGCGCGGGCTGGAAGCCGGATAGAGGCGGAGCCAGGCCGGACCGCACCGGCCAGCAGAGCTCTATTGTTATATAAAAGTGCAGAGGCCGGCGACTCCCAAGCGGAAAACCACCTGTGTGCGGCCGAGGGGCTGTGGCCGGAAAGCGCGGGTCCTAATCCGGCCTTCCCTCCCTAACCCCCGGCGGAAAAGAGGCGGCGCCTTGTCCCGCCGCGGCCGGGGAGGCGGAAGCGGGGGCAGCGGCCGGCGGGGAGCGGCCCTTTGGAGCGTGCCTCCTTGCGCCTTGCGCCCACTGTGAACGCGGCAAGGGCGCCTAAGGTCACCGGGTCTCCCCAGCCGGCGCCCCGCACCCACGGGTCTGCCCGCTGACGCCCCCGCTGCAATTTGCATTTTTAGTCACCCGCTTCTTTGGTTTGGGAAATGTGGGCTAAAAGAGGCGGCTGCAAGTCCCCGGTTGCCTATTTTGGAGCTTTGCTGCAAGCAGGCTGCTCCTGGGGGGAGCCTGTTCGAGGATGGTGGGGGTGCACGCACTGCTCCTCCGCGCCTTTTTTGGGGCGCCCTTGGCACAACAGCACCCATGTCTCACTGGGTATCTTCGAGTTTTAGCTGGGGAGGCCTGCGCTGGAGCTGACCCCCCCACCTTCCCCCACACCATTCTTTCCCATCTGTTACAGACGTCCCGGCTCCAAGAAGTTTCAGTTTTCGGGGCTGGGAGTGGGGAGGTAGAAAGCCCTGCAGTGAAAATGAGAAGAGCAAATCTTTCAACCCTACACTCCGAACAGAATGGGAGGAAGGGAGGGAAGCAGGGTTTCTTCTTACCCATTTATAAAATGCAGTTACCGGAGTGTGCGAGTAGGTTGGGGAGGATCGTCACAACACTTGGCAAACCTGAAGATCAGACTACGTAAATTTTACCTATGCTTCTGGTCCCTATGGCAACGAGAACGTCGGTCCTTCCCGGAACACTTATTAAATGGCGTTCTGATCTCTCTTAAGTGTGGTGCTAAATGGCCTCGGGAGTGCAGCAGCTCGCTTTTGAACAGTGTCCCCTCCTCTCCTTTGAATTGCAACCTTGGTTAAGTCATCTAACTGTTGTAAGTTATAGTCTTCCACGTTACATGTTTTATTTTCTAAGGTCGCTGTGATGATTTAGGCGGTACTGTGAAATGCCCTAACATGGTGATGTGCTACTCGCTCTTGATGTTATTTTTATCATTCTGAACTGAGAATCTGCAAAATGGCCCCAGTCTTTTGGAGTGTTTCTTTCCATCCCAAAGATGACATTTGAGACCTGCCAGGACTCCTTCCTCTGCCGCGAAGTCTGACTACCCTGACCAGTTTAATTCATTCTAGATGAGCTGTGGGGCAAAACAAGAACTGCCCCGGACAAGGCTGGAAATTCCATAGCAAGGTTAACAGGCCTAGTCAACCTCACTACATTTCAAACTTCACGTTACTGGTCACCTTTTAAGTATCTTTTTCTTCAACCACATCAAACTGATAGAATAGAAGTACAGTGTATTGAACAACTAGTGCAGAGTAGGCACAGCCGTGTGTGTCTGTTCGTGCAGGCCTAATTTCTGCCAGGCTTCCAAACAGAAAACCTACTCCTTCATCCCTGGGTAAAGCCCACTTGGTGTTGCTGGTAGTCCTGCCTGAAATGTTACTATCCTGACCCTTCTGGACAGGCTTCTGGGGGAAAACTTGCCTGAGAGATAAGGGTTCTAGCAATGGGAAGAATGACAGGCTTCCTTAATTTCAGAGATTTTGGCTTCCTTCTAGCATCTCATTCATGCATGGGGAGCTGTGTTTAAAGATGGGAGAGTGCAGTGAGTTATCTATGCTCCTCTCTCTTTAAGTGTAAAGGTGCACTTTTGTAGGTTCTCGTTTCGCTGTGGGATGTGTGTGTGCAGGCACCAAGCACCTGTGCTTGAATTTTCCCTGTGTTTTCCTCTGCAAGTTGCTTCTCTTAGAAGTCTTGTAGTTATCAGTTTTCTCTAGGCTATTAGGGAAGCAGTCCAACTTTGCAGGAATTTTCCTGAGTTTAAGGACAGCTGGGATTTACAAGACCCAAATGAGGTAGCATGACCCTTAATCTTTTTGTAGTAATCTCTCTGATTTACAGTAACGTTTATTAGCACATCATGTGGAAAAAGCTAAACAGATTTTCAGCAAATAAGATGATATTTTTGGAAGATCTAATTAAAAATGTAATGTTGTAACAGATTCAGGATTTACTGAGCCAGGAATGGTGATGAAGTCTCTAATTCCAGCTACCTGGGGGGACTGAGACAGGATTGCAAGTTTGCACCCAGCCTGGGCAACTTGATGACTTAGAGAGAACCTGTCTCCAAAAAAAAAAAAAAAAAAAAGGTTTGGGATGTGATTCAGTGCAAAGGCCCCAGTAGCACCACCACTACCACCACCGTGCTGCGCATGCATACAGGAGGGCTAGGGATATAGCTTAGTGTGGCAGAGAGCTTGCCTAGGTTCAGTTCCCCCTCCTCAAAAAACATTTACTGTTGGGTGGCGGTGACAAGCAGTGACTTGGAGCAGCTAAACTCAAAATCAAATTTAACCGTATGTGAAGGGTATAATTTGAAATGCAGTAAGTCCCCAATTTAGGAACATTCAAGTTGAGAACTTGCACAGGTGTACTGTATAAGACTCACTTTGTCAGCTTATGAACAAATCTAACTTACAAACAAATCTCCCGGAACAGAACTCGTTCCTAAGTCAGGGACTTACTATATTCCGACTTAAAATAAATGCATATAAGATGTGTATGTTTCTCTGTGAGGTCTCCTCATAGGTCCCTCAAAAAGATAGCAAGAAGTTATGTCTTAATTGTAGGAACTGAGGAACTGAAGGGGCCCGAGGGACTGACAGTAGAAAATTCTGATCATGCATGAGAGTTTCAGGTTAAGCCCTAACTCAGATACCTCGAAGGGCAGCCCCTCAGAACTGCAGATCCAGGTTTGAAATTAAACTGCTTTCCTCCTGGAAACTCCCAGCAGCCTGCCCCAAGGTGAGGAACCGCAGGGTCTCATGATTTCCCCAAACACTGCAGGTGTGGTAGAAAGGCACGGCCAGGTTCAACCCCAGGGAAGAGGCAGCAACCAAAGTCACTTATCACCAGGCACATTTGGTGGGGAGGAGCATTTAGACTAAGTTTCCCTAGATAGGATGACACTTTTGTACATTGCCACAGTGCTGTGACATGCAGAAAAATACAAACTACTGTGAAATTCAGACCTCAGACAGTTCAGCTAAACTTTTAAAAACAATATTCATAAGCTTCCTTGCATTTCTTTTACATCAACTGATGCAATACTGATTTTTTTTTTTACAATCAGAAGCCCATGGAACTTTCTAGAGAATATGCTTTTGAAGTCTCTAGCAAGGAAATCCACTTAAAAGATCATGTTAATGTCTTCTTTCAGTTGGTTTTATTCCATTCTGTCCATTAGGAAAACTTTCACTGATTTTTTTTTTTTTTTTTTTACCAGGGATCAAACTCACA
>RJWM01018589.1:0-40659 GCA_004363535.1 Dasyprocta punctata
ATGTAATTCCTGTTTTATTTCTGAGATTTTATTTCAGCCACACAACCAGAGTTCTACGGACAAATGAGGATAAGGTACAGGGAAACAGCACAGGAGGAGCACGGATCTGAAGCAAAACTGAGACATTAAATATCTCTGCCCCCACCCCATACCATACAACATCACATTCTGTATTATAAGAATGTCCTATTTGTTTTTGTTAGGAAAAAAGTAGCAATTACAATGGTAGGATGAAAACATTATTTTAAAAAATAAAATAGTTGGAGAAAGTATTGTGAAATGAGAAAGCCGCTGGAGAGTGAAGAAAGAGGGAACTGCTACTAAGGACCTAAGGGTGGACACAAAGATAGGGTCTCACTTATAACAAGACGCCCCCTGCTCCAAACCTTCACATCCCCTCGTTTTTGATGACCTTTGAGAACAGTCGACCCACAGAGAGTCTAAAGTGTATATGCTTTCCCCCAATTCCAGAAAGAACAATGACATCTTTGAGAGTTATGCTTAAGGCTTTTACGAAACCTCAAGTCTGACAATCACTTGCTATCATTTTGCCACAAAGTATACGAAAGCCAAAACCTCATGACAGCTAACTGTATCTAAACACTTAAGTTATTTTGAAACATGCATGCAGTTTGTTAAGCAGGATCATCACTAAATGACCTCAAACAGATGTTTGAGAATTCCAAATTTCTGTCTCAGCCGAATTACAAGTTTAAATAAAATCCTGTATATGTATATAAGAGAGTTTATAGGGTTCCCTTCAAATAGACAAATTTAGGAAAGCTAAATTTGCTAATATGAAAACTACAATATCACCTTTCTCATTTTTCCTAAGAAAAACTGACAACAGCTCTGAATATTTTGTCTATTTTCAGACCATGACCAGAGCCCTTGTTGAAATCAGGTTACTAGAGGATAAGTCAAAGAACAAAAATTAAACCAGCTGAACAGTCTTCTTCAAATGCCAGTTTCCACTCTTTTGCATCTGCCTGAAGTTCAAGAGTACTTCGAGGTGCGGGTCATTCTGGCACTTGCCATTCCTCCAATGACCCTATGGTCCCACTGTGACAGTCATGCGGAATGCGGGGCCTTTCCACCCAACAGTCTTTTACATTGCTAAACTTAACCACTATCTTCATCTTAGAGTAGAGGGAAAGGAAGGAGAGTCAAGTAGTATGATAAAAAGACCACAATTGGCACTACTATTCTAAATACCAAACGCTAATGAAACCCAAATCATAATGCTGAAAACTAAAAAATTAAGACGAAAACTAAAAGGAAAAATTCTTTTTTTTTTTTTTAATCTTTTATAGGACAGAAACCTTAGCTCATGTCTTCTGGTTGTCATCATCTTCCACTGAGCTGCACCTAGAACACAAAGAACAAGTAACAAGCAACTTTGTTTTTTAAAGAATAGGTAATAATCTTGAAGGTATATGATGAACTGTTTCTAGTGAAAGTTAACTTACTAAATAATTATATAAAATGAAGCCATGAAAATCACCAGAAGCATCAAAATGTTAACGGTTTTTTCAGTGAAAGTAACTACTAAAGACTCGAATATGCAGCATATTGTCACCGAAATAAAGCATGGTGGGGAAAACACTCTCCGTATCACTCAGGTGGAGAAGCTGCGCCTGTGACGCCTTAGTTACAGGGCGTCACTCGACCTGCAGATGAGAGCAAATCACCTTGACTTATCTAGGTCTAAAGCATGAAGAGACGGGGTGTGGGTTCAGGTTGGCTTTTTAGATCATCTATCACCTTCCTGGCTGCGCAGTTCATGTCATGTCTTTAAATGGAGCAAAGCCCACCAGGAGAATGCTGCTATTCTGATTTTCCATTCTTGAATGCACCAAAATGTGCATGCTTGTTGTAATTAGGTGCCTGGGTGAATAAAAAAATCCCATTTACAATGTAAAAATATTACTCAAGCCCCTTAAATCTGAATCTTTCTCAGGGAGACAAACATTAACCCCAAACAGAAAAGATTACATACGCTTTGGGACATTCTCTTCTACCATGTTAAAAACAGGAATTCCTTTGTCACAAAACCAGGCTGATTTACATGATTTTGTTTTAAACTGTTGCTAAATGTTTATCTACACATGCTGTCAGAAATAACCTTGTTAAGAAGGTGAAGCTGGTGTCTCAGCAAATCAGACCCCTTGGAGAAGGCGTTGAATGGCCTGTGCCCCGTTTTCCTTTTTCTCTTTCCGCACCATCAAAAGGAAAAGTGAGAAAATAGCAGAAACATTAGTTAAATCCTGAATTATATCCCATAACCTATAGGAATAACCTGACTACACTGAACGCTGACAGTAACTGTAGGGTTTTTCTGGATGAAATAATTAGTACCCTAATTACTAATAAAATGATCAACTTTTAGCTAGACTTAAATCTTAAAACAATACTATAAATAGAATCTTTTTGGGGAGAAAAAAGGCTTCTTTTAACTATGGTTTACCTGACTTACCAGTACTGAAGACAAAAACTTTTAAAAATGGCTACAAATGCCTTGTTCACAAAAGACTTTATTATCTAGTGATGCATACTGAGAACATACAGAAATCTGCATGGTCCGCTTCACATGCAGTAGAACAATCTTCACTTTACAATAAGTGAGTGTCAACTGTTTTATGCAATAGACAACACTTTAAGGTCACATTCTTAAAGAAAAGCTTCATTTACAAAAGAAATAAAAGGTAAAGAAGCAATTACCGCTTTTAAAAAGCAGCTGCTTTGTTCAAGAGTGGAAGGTTTATGCCTGTATTGAAAGACAACATGATCACAAATAATGAAAACAATGAACAAATGAAAAACATTGTTACCGTAAAGCAGTACACTTTCAAAATGACATACAAATAGTTAAAAATTTCATTATGTTGTCTATCTAACCTTTAAATATGAGGACTTTCAGAATTAGGCCTCAACATTTGTAATTAGTAAACGAAAACTATGCATTGTTTCTATGTCACTAAGAACTGTATTTAACAAAATGTATATAAAGTCTATAGCAAGTTGATTTAAAAAAAGTAAAGTTAATAAGAAACAGTACACTGAAGGCGCTCTATCCATCAAGCGCATACTCTTCAAATTTTAAATGTGATGAACAGAACAGAAATTATAACTATGCCACAGTTGCAATGCCAAAAAATAAAACAAGATCAGTTATCACACATGCAGGGAATTCTGCCACAAAGCTACGATCCCTCATTTGTCAATTATTCCAATAAAATCACATCTTACAACACCAGTGATGTTGATGGCGGCTTACCTTCAGTGTACTGAATGCTGTACACAACCTGCGTTAAAAGAGGAGACATCCTGAGGCAGGCTCAAGAAGGAACAGACCCCTTCGGCACTGACTACACCCAGGGCATGCTGCTGTGGCCTGCACACACACACCTAGGAAAACGTGAATATAAACAGCATTTATGCTGGCCATTTCATCTGGAGACCAAAATGAAGCCAAGTCTGCTACAAATGAATCAACCGCCCGGTCTTACTACTCATTTTGTAACAGATGCTTTTGTCTTTTATGTGAACTGTAACCATATACATTAGCACTATAATTTTGTGCAGTCTTGGCAATTAAAACAGTTCTACAGTGAAACTTCACATAAGACACAAAACAGATTAACTAACATTTCTAAAAGAAATACCACCCTTGGTGTTAATTCAAATATATCATGCTTCCTCAAATTTGCTGGAGAAATATTTATAAGTTTATATACATTAATAATAAACTGCTGTGAAATTTCTTCAGTCTTTGTATTTAATTACTCAAACCCTTGCAGTTTCTTCATCTTGCTTAAATTTTTTCCTGGATGAATGCATGCTGTAGGGCCTGGTTGATGCTAATTCGTTTAGCTGGGTCCAACATTAGGATCTGGTCCAACAAGTCCTTGAGCTGGTGCACTTTTTTACGTTGGTCTTCAGGAAGTCGCTGGCACCCAATCAAATCAGCCAATAGGTCCTTAGTTGGATTAATGGTGCTCATGACAGTAACTTTCTCCTAAAAATAATTTTTATAATGTATATCTCTAAATAAGTTACTAAACGTATATAACTTATCAAAAATTCTTTTCTGTGCACCCAAAATATTAAAACACACACCAAGAATTTGTTCACTAATAACTTTTAAAATTTTTACATGTCCCTAACATCTGTATTTTTTCAAGGAGCAATCAATTACTTGGAAATGGTGTCCACCTTAGCCACGCAAACAGTAAGCATCTCCTGCCTAAACCACTTCCCATCCCTGTTCTGCTGGGGCAGGACACAGAAACAGGCCGACCCCACGAGGGCCTCTCAGCACCTGGACAAAGCCAGAGACACAGGCCATACGGGGCAGAGGGAAGGAAAGCATCGCTGTAGCCCAGAAGGTGTGGGAGGGCTGCGAGAAGAGAAACTGCTTTAGGAGGCAGAGTTTACGGCACATGGAACTTTAGTTTGTGAGGAATTCAAATACTATTTCACAGGTAACAGGAAGGCCAGTAGGGGATCTGGGGCCAAGAGAAATGCACAGTAAGACCCGCTGGCAGAGACAGAAGCTGAATGGGGAGCCAGGTCAAGAATGCGGTCGAGGGAGGCAGGGCAAGGGCCTAAACATGACCTAGCGCAAAACGAGATTTTGTTTTTGGTGCTGGGCACTGAACTCAGGATCTTTTTTTTTTTTTTTTTTTTTTTTTGGTGGCACTGGAGATTGAACTCAGCCTTGCGCCTGCCAGACAGGCGCTTAAGCCGCTGAGCCAAACTCCTGGTCCTAGTTTTTTTGAGACAGGGTCGCACTACGTAGCTCAGGCCGGCCTTGTGCTTGCGTTGTACCCCAAGCCGACCTCAAACTCACAACGCTCCGCCTACCTCAGCCTCCCGAGTGCTGGGATTAAAGGCGTGCGCCACCACGCCTGGCCGAACTCAGGATCTTGTGCTTGCCAGGCAGGCGCTGTGCCGCTAAGCTATAACCTCGCCCCACCAAAAAACATTTAAAAGTCCTTCATCTTTTTCATATCATGACGTATTCTGAACTGCAGAATTAGTAGGAAAAGGAATTACATACTTTGTTAAAAAAAAATTCACAGCTCCGAGTACTACCTGGGACTCAACTCATTAACAATACAATAACCATTTAACATAGCACACTGGAAACAGACTTACCCTCTCTGTTACTTTATCAACTTCTATGTACATGAAGTTGAGATTTTGATCAAAATGCTGATCTTTGAATACACCTTTCCGAATCATCTACAAAAAAGAAAAAAAAGGAAAAAAAACCAAAAACCAAAAAAAACAAAACCAAACAAAACAAAACAAAAAAACACCTGGGGTTTTGAATGTTATGAAATAGTCTAATCTAATAACAATTTAATGCATAACAATTCACACAATATAGTATTAGTTTCTTTGATCACAGATTCTCTTGCTCTCAGAAATTTATTAACATTACAGAAAAGCCAAACTAAATGCCCAACCTAAAGCTACTTAATCACATGAAATGACATTTCTTAGCTAGTGACCTAAGCCAATTAAAAACCAAATTATGCTTTCACTGTTCAGTACTGGGGATTAAATGAACCCTCGAAAAGTACTTGTTTTTAGGAAAAAATATGACACAGCTCAGTCCTTTTTTCTTGGTTAAGAAAAAAATTTTACGAATTACATTCCAACAGCCCTAAAATAAGTCAGACTTCATTAAAGTATCAACACAACTAATCTCTGTATAAATGACTGTAAAAGTCTAACGGAACAGAAACTGGACAGTATCTAAAAACCATAATGGCTTCTGATCTGTGGGAAAACCTGTAAATCTTTCAAGAGTTCAGTAAAGCTAAAAATGTTACAAAACTAAGGATATGATATTAAAGATATTATAAGGCCCTTGGATATTTTAATAAATTTCTCATGTTTTTCTTTCATGTTCAACAGAAACCGGTTACTATACCTCCAGGGTGACTTTCATGTGCAAGACGTTATAAAGCGCGTTTTCCTGTTGTCCTCCTTTCCCTAATGGCTTCCAACCCTGAGCTGGCAGCCATCGACACTCCCTGTTCCTATTCCCTCTCTGTTCTCTCATTACTTCTTTCTTCTGACTCAGGATCTGCTTTGATTTTCACCTCACCTCCCAAACACATCTGCAGTTTCCACAAGGCTATAAAAACATCTGCAACCCATATACTCGTCTCCTGTCACTGAAAACGGACAGCTCTGGGATGATCAGATTTACTAATCTGAACACCAGCGATGTGGAAGGAGCTAAGGAGTTATGGTAGCTTTTCCCCTCCGCTAGTAACTGTTTCATGGCTATAGGGTTAAGTGTTAGCAGTTTATCGATCTATAAGAAACTAAGCCCTTGAAAACATGAAGTTCAGCCAGTGTCCTACCTTATTGGGCATCTTTCCTTTGAGATCCATGGCAAGCTTCAACATGTGGTTATTGGTTTTCCCAGGAAACAAAATTTTCCCAGTGTAGAGTTCATATAACGTACAGCCTACAGACCACATATCTATACCATAGTCATAGCTTTTACCTATAACTGAAAACAAAATGGAAGCTTTAATACACGAGGCTAAGAATGACTACTATTAAATTTTATTTCCGTTAATGGGGACTAACAGCTTGACCTATAACCACAACCTTAGTTTCTTCATCTGGCAATTAGTTTCATGTCCTTTCCCACTAATTCTTAACAGACTTAAAAACCTTTAAAAATGGGCAGTGGGAGAGGAATGAAAAAGGGGATAATATACATTTCTTCTCTTCTTCATTTCACCTTTGGTAAAGATGCCAATCAATCTCAACCAAGGCAACAGGAAGAGAAAAAACAAAGCTCCCACACAATCCATAAATGCGAAGCAGACACTGAAAAACCAAGAGCAGTCTCCTAAGGTCGAAGACTTTCCACAACTGTTTTGCTACTCTTGCTCGACACGATCAAGAGTCCTGTCACAACTACCTCCACCCCACCCGAGGAGGACCAAGGCGTCAGGCTCCCGTCCTCAGGGATGGCCCCGAGCGGCTGTGAAGTCTGACGGCAAACAGTGCTTAGCCGCTCAATCCGCTGTTGGCACTGCAGAGGACGGCCAGCTCGGGGACACTGCGGGACACTTACTGATCTCGGGAGCCCGGTAAAATCTACTGACAAGGTAGGGGGTGATGTCGTTATCCGCCACGTGGGAAGCCGACCCAAAATCACAGAGCTTTAAGATCGTTTTTGATTCATTAACCTGTAAAACATTTTTAAAGAAAATTCAATCCACTGCAGGAATAAAAACAAGTAGGAAAAAATCAGCTTTAAGTTATATTAATTCCAATGCTGAGAAGATGTATCACTCGTTTTAAAATTTCTTCTCTATTTTACAACTCTATTTCCTAATTACAGAAATTTAAGAGTTCTCAAACATTCTACTACAACTGGAAAAACCTTCCAGTGAGGAAACATGAGATAACAGCAAGTACATTCAATTAACAAATGGCATTTTAAAAGTGAGGCAGAGAGAACAATCTCATTCATGAAGCACAGCATCCCTGAGACGCCTCTCCGACACTGAAAAAGCTGAACTCCTCTCCGAAGAAACGTGAGACACTCGGTAAAGGAAGCAGACTGCAGTCAGCCTGCAAGCGCCAGAAAATGACAATGGCAATAAAAGCAGGAGAACTCAATAAATTTGGAGGGAAAAAAAAAAACCAGGCCTCGTGTGAAACTGGTCTGGACCATCCTAAAGTCAGCAACCATTTCACGAGTAAAACATATTGAATTCCTTAAAGGTAAGGAAGTTCTTAGTCAAGAAAAGGGACCGTGTGTCTGGTCAGGTGACAGCCGCGGCCTGGGTCCCTGGCAGACACAGACCCTGAGCTGTGAACTGACCTGGGCCTGGGGTTCCCCAGCCCAGAGGACACAGCACTTTCAACAGCCCCGGCACTCTCGGGGCATCAGAGCGAGGTGGGTGTTACGGCCTGTGCGACTGACGCTAAACAGCATCCACGGAGCAAAGCTAGAACAGGAAAAATTACTTTTAACCTCCACATCAATGACAGGTCTCTTAACTGGGGGATTAAGAAAACAGGTATATTAAAATGGAAACAAAAACAAAAAAATAGAAACTTCCTTTTTATTTTGGTGGTGGTACTAGGTACTGAACCCGGGACTTTCACACTGAGCTAAGTCCCCAGCCCTTTGCCTTTTTACTTTGAGACCAAGTCTTGCTAAGTCACTGCATCACCCAGGCCGGGCCGACTTAGGATCCTCTGGCCTCGGCTTACCGATGTTGGAATTATGGATGTGCACCACTACACCCACCTTGGAAACATTCCGTAAAGTTTTTTAGAAGTTTAAGCTGATGCAGCTATGTAAGAATGGAAATCCCGGAGCCATTTTAAAGTTACAACTGACCAGGGCCCTCTCTAGACAGCCGCCACGCGGCGCCACTCCCCTCCCCGCTGCGCAGACCCGAGGCCTCAGGCATGAGAGGTGTGTCCCAGCCGGCCACGCCGTGCCAGCGTCACCACACTCTGCCTCACAACTGCTCACCCGCCGTGAAGACTGCTCTCTCCTTACCAACTGCTGGTTGAAACCGTGGGTTGAAAGCTTTGGAATCTCATTAACAAGTGACAGCTCCACGCTCTCTACTGTTTTATGCTTTCCTTCCTCAGGAAAAGAGAATTTCTAAAAGTGATATTCTAACATCCATGTGAAGGCCTCTACTAGTTTACCCTTAATCCAAGGAAAAGTGAGATGCTAAAAACAGGTTTCTAAGATAACTGCTTCTCGTCTTATTCTTAGCCTCCAGAGTGGCTTACAGAGGTGTTCACAGTACTGCACGCTTCGTTTGCTACGGATGCTGTATCTCACAATTAAAAAAGAGAAAGAAAAATCCAAGGTTATTATAGCTATCAGGCTGGCTCCACAATTCTAGCGTTCACTTATAACCTCCTACCATTCCCTGCAGTTACTCAGCAGCCCTGACCTCAAGTGACGGCGTATTCAATGTAAATTCAGACCTAACATAATTACTTAAATTTTTTTTTTTTTAAAAAAGAAACTTGAACTAAGTATCTCAAGAAAAGAAACTTGATCTAACTATCTCAGGGAGTCCTTTTTCACTAATGCAATCACACTTTTAGACTCCACTCTGTTAAAGCAGTTTCCAGCGAAGGACACTTGCTGTTCCCAGCTCTCCCAAGGGCCTCTCCTGGGCACTAACTGTGGGAGAGTCCATACCTTGCAGTAAGCAAATCAGCAAAGTGCAGACTACGCTACCGCAGACAAGCTAGGATCACTCCAAGCTGTGCACCCATGAACCATGAGCACCACAGGCCAGGTGAAGAGCCCGGGCCAGGAAGGGGAGCGGGGTGTGCCTGTTACCCACGGCGATGCGCTCCAGTCTCAGGAATGGGACCAGCACGGTGACATCTGCACTGACCACACCTGCAGTCACTAACAGGAAAGGTCACAGTCACTCCATCCCCCGGCCACATCTGAGCCAACTGTCCGGGCCCCTAGGAGTCACAGCTGCCGAAGCACCTTCCAAATTCAACTCCATGCACTGCTCGCAAGGGCCCAATTCCCTAAACTTTCTCCAGCAGTACACAAAGACAGGAACAAGACATGCGCACTGCTTTTGTAACACACCAGGAGAAACCCATCATTACTACATGAAAGCATTCTTGGAGTTTGTACACGTGGTGACTCCACCTATCAAAACAAAAAACACAGGGACAACAACCCATTTTTTCTTTCTTTGTATTTTTCTCTCAAATCTCATGGTCCAAATTCCAAAAAAAGGTAGGCTGGTTGAATCATTCGTAAAGAGTTAATATGAGGGCCAGGGACACAGCTCAGCGACACAGTGCATGCCTGGCAAGTGTGAGGTAGTGAATTTTATTACTATTATGCTTCTAAGATGTCATTTCTGAAACAGTATAACAATGATCACGTTGCTAGTCAGGAAAGATGCGTACACACAGGCTGGGCCAGCTGTCTGACTTACCAGGATGTTGTCTGGCTTGATATCTGCATGCAGGATGTTGCACCGTTTAAGGAGCTTCAGCGCCAGGAATAGCTGCTGACTATAAGATCTCACAGCTTTAATGTGAAGACCGACATCCTTACCGTATTTTTTTAACACCTCTCGTAAATTCATACTTTTGGGAGAAAAAAAAGAAAACAAAAACAAAATAAGGATTAAAATACAAAATGAAGTTTTATAAAAGGCAAAAAAACATTCACACGTAAAGTAAAATCAAGTGCAAAATACAATTTACAATGGAAACATTCTAAGAATTCCCTCCTCAATGTTGATAAACTATCAGAAAACTAACTCCTGACCCAAAATTAAGTTACAAAACAAAAAACAAGAGCTGACTGAAAAAAACCTCAGCTACCCGGGTCCTCTGCCATAGCCTCATCCACAGCGAGGCTGGGAGACGCTGCAGCTGCTTTCGGCTAAGGTGCAGGCGCTGACATGGTACCTGAGAGGCTCGAACACCAGACAAAGATGCTGCTTGTGGTAAAAGTGTCTGAAAAGCCGCAGACAATGGAATTTGTCATCAGGATCAGCATCGTTAAGTTTTTTCAAGAACTCCAGTTCCTTTAAACCAGTCTTTTGCCTGCAAGCAAAAAGAAAATTAGGTCTAAACTAAACACACGTGGCACTTCGGATAGCAGTATCTGCTAGACCCAGGCTGATGGATGGCAGTGTATATTTTAAATACAAGAATAAATCTACAGTAGTTTATTCTTAGCCGAGTATTTCTATGCACAGGATTAATCTCCAAAATAACCAATGAACACAGAGACACTACGCAACAAACCAGTGCTGCTTTGAGGGAAATCGATCTTGCGCACTTTAATCTCAAAGCATCTTGATACACTGATTTTTAATGAGAATGAAATCACACTGTAAAACCAGCCTCCTAGCTCCTTTAAGAACGCAGCAGCGGATAGGTCTTTGTAAGCTTTAACATTTGGTTACTGTATTATGGATATCTGGTTATAAATTGTTAATAAGCTACAGTGTAAAGTGAGTGTCTCGTAGAAGTTTCTCAAACTTTCTAAGCCTAGGCAATATAACACTTAAGTAAAAATGTGCAATACTTTTTTCTAGCATTTCGAAGGCAGTAAATTGACCTAAATAACAGCTAGCTCTATATGTGGCATATACAATGTATTAAGATATAGGTACAGCAATTATTTATTCTATTAAAGTGAAAAGGTAAGAGATCAAATGCAAATAATTCCCATAATTAGTTAATAAATGAGTCATTTTCTGTAGGCTACTATATGTTCATGATCTTTCTATTTCTCACTTCTGGTATTAAGACATTACGCAAATGATGGCCTAAAATAAGCAGTAGGAGGAAAGCATCTAATTTACACTAGCCTGCACTGGGTACTGAAGTGAATTCAATATAATCAGCCTATGGTTCTAGTACTTCATATGTTAACATGTCTGCAAATTAAAAACCCTGTCAAAAACAACCGTTTCTGTCATTTTATAAATCTAGCTCTTGTTTTACAGATTGTTACACTTTACAGAACATGTGTATCTGTCGGTATCTGTGTCACCAAGGCCCCACCTCACCTGTCCTGGGAACTTACATGAGCTCATTGTTCCTGATGATCTTCACGGCCACTTCTTGGTTGGCTCTTGCATTATCTCTGGCTCGCACAACATTGCTGAACACACCTTGCCCAGTGTAGCCATACACATTGTAGCGCTTATCCAAGACTTCCCCTATGTTCACACCTAGAAAAACCAACAAAGATCTGATCATGATAACTAGAATCAGAAAGCAGGAAACAGTGCAGTCACTCAAATACGGGATCTGCTTTACAAGATGGAGAAGCACGGCCACGCCCCACTGGCCACTGTTTCCGAATGTGGCGAGAGCTCACGCCCATGTCAGAGGACTATGAGCGATTCTTGTGACTTCCACACTGAGCAGCGAGTAAGTGGACTCCCTGACATACTTCCTGCATAACGAATGCACCTGCCTGGCACCCCAAGTTACTTGGCATCTGTTTGGATTCACACCAAGATGAACAAGCAGCATCATTTCCTTCAGGACGATTATCTTAGGGCTGAAAGCACCTCGGAACAGACTCAGAGTGCAATTAAGTCTTTGCCTCCCTTCAACCCGTGGCGCCTCCAGGCAGTTCACTAGAATACGAAGAACCAGGCTGCCGCCTGGGGTGGATGTGCTACACTTGTTAAGTCATGAAACTCACGGTTTTTCAAAGTTCTCCATCCGCATACATCTGAACCACACAATGTGATTTTTACAAAGTGTTACAATGAACTCGAGAGTCAGTAAGAAAGGTGAACTTACGATAATAGCCCTCCGCATCAGTCCAGTTGTCTCTGAGGTTGGGGTTCTCTTTGAAATCTTTTCCAATGCCAGCAGCTCGAAGACGAGCGCTCTGAAATTAAGGGGGCAACGTGAGTTGCTCATCCACTCATCAGACATGTAAAGAATTAGCTTTATAACAAAAAGGCGACAAAATGCTCTACCCCAAATGAAACAATTACTATTCATGCGAGTGTAACACAGCTGGAACAGGACTGCCAAGTTTTACACACTGCAGTAACACTGAGAAAAAAATCCTGAAGTATCTTCAAAAGCTTTGATGACTACGATCAGGGTATTATGAACGAAAATGAGAGCTATTCTTTAGCTGATGAGCTAGACTGGCACAGTTAATAACCTCAGCGCCCCTCTCGCCGGTCAGTCTCACCATTAGCGGTACTGCCCTGTCCACAGACAACAGCTGTGCTCTTGCCGCACACGCATGAAACGTAACGACACTCACTGGCTGTGCCTGCTGTGCACGTGTGCAAAGCTAAAACCTCACACCCCGGATTTGGCAAAAACATCACGGGTCCCAGTCCACGGCATCCACAAGATCCTCCCGCCCTGCCACAGCTTGGATAGCAAGCGTCCTCCAAAGGCCTGGGTGCTAAAGCCCGGCCTCCGTAGTGGCGTTACCAGAGGACGGCGGCAACTGTGCAAGAGGGGCCCGAGTCCTCCGGGCATCAGGAGCGCGCCCCTGAGGGGCACTGTGGGCCCCTCCTTTTCTGCCCCTTCCTGATCGCAGAGGAGAAAGCCGGGCTCTGCCCCACACTTCTGCCACGAGGCGGTGCCTTCCCACGAGCAGCGGGCCGCCCGTTCACGGCCTGCAACCTGCAACCCGAGACCGTGAGCCCAAACAGCCACCCCTCAGCTCCTCATCTCAGGCAGTGCTAGTGACGGAAAGCAAGCTGAGGGACACGGGGTCACCTAGGCGGACGGTGGGTGCTGGCATGCCAGCCGTTTCAACACTCGTTCTTAACTCGCCTACTTTGTGGTGCTCCTTCTGCAGCCTACGAAACACACCACAGAGTACCTGGGCCAAACGCCAACGTCTTCAAGGTCCCTTCCACTGTGTGTTCAACTGCATTTTTAACTTTCCTGCTACTCTCGCCTTTTCCACTTTCTCTTAGCAAGGC
Source organism: Dasyprocta punctata (assembly GCA_004363535.1). Lineage (NCBI taxonomy): Eukaryota > Metazoa > Chordata > Mammalia > Rodentia > Dasyproctidae > Dasyprocta > Dasyprocta punctata. Next base: position 13,488 of record RJWM01018589.1, read on the forward strand.
CCCAAGTCTACTGCCTTTTAAAATTCGTTACAAATGGCCTCACTTTTGAACATATTTTAGGACTTTTCCAATGGAAAGCACTGGTAAATTTTTCAGCCCCTATTTCTGTAACATTTCAAACTCTTCAGTGAGTACTATCAGGCCCCAACCAATTAGCTATAATACAAAACCTTAAAGTGGACTCTGTTGTGAAGGTCTGCAAAGCACTGACACTGCCTTATCTGAAATGTCACACCTGTATGCACGCACGCTGAAATACGTACACGCCACAGTGCACGTTAGGTCGCTTGGCGTGCGGCTTCCAAAGCAGCTCTGGAACTGCTCCGTAACGTATGTGTGTGTTCAGTGTTTTTAATGGCACTGGGGACTAAATCCAAGGCCTGCCTGACACATGCCAAGCCAGTACTCCAGCGCTGAGCTCTATCCCCAGCGCCTTTGCACTGCTTGTTTTTGAGATTTTTGACAACATCTCAGACTTAGGGGAAGGGTGCAAAACCAGTAGGGTTTCCAGACACTCCTGACCCAGACCATCCAAATGCTAACATACAAAAAAGGCGAGCTAATGTCCATTATCTGAGTTCAACCCTTATTTCTACACTTAATGTATTTATTACACTTTTTCCTTTTCATCAGTTAATTTAAAATTACTTACATCAAAATATGCAGCAAACATATCATCGGATTCTGTAAACATATCAGGGGCCAACAGCTTCTTCTGAGAGGAACCTTAAAGGAATTGAGCATTAATATTTGAAAAACAGAAACAAACAAAGCACAAGTAAATGGAAAGTCATAGTAATGTAAGCATTTTTTCCTTCTTGTACATTAGTTTTCAATTTGTAACTTAGATTCACTTCATTATACTTCATATATAGAAAACTATCCATTTTACTAAAAACATGCATTCCAGAAAGACCTAAAATCAACTGCCGCTGTTTAAATGACTAAGGTAATAAACAACAATTTTATATTTAGAAAAACCTATTTTTAATTTGCACCTTAAACTTCCCACTACAAAGACTGACACTGATCTATACACATTTTTCCTCTAAAAAGTCTAAATAATCCCATAGAGAACAGAGCAAAAACCTAAAAAAATGTAATTACTTTAAATATATATATACATACCCAATCTCAATTACAATAAGGGAAATACAAGTTAAAATTAAAGTAAGATACTGTTTCTCATCTACAAATCTCACAAAGAATCTCAAACTATGACAGTATTTTGTTAATAAGGTTCCGAATAAATAAACATTAAGGCATTGTTTATCGGGAGGCAAAAGTATACAGAGAAGAAGATGACAACACATGGCAAAAGTAAGCAGTCATTCAGTCTTCTGGTCCATCGATCTCACTTCGAGGAAAGCACAGTCTCCGGAACACGGGAGGCCACACAGCACAGATGACACCAGGCTATTAAATTAGTATTCCACACAGAGCCAACAACTGAGCAAAATCTAAATATCTACTGCTAAAAAACTCTGAATAGCACACAGAAGTAGGTAAGATCATACTTATACAAGTGTGTATAGCACACTTCGTGGGTGTAGACAGAATTTAAAACACACAAAGATGTCTTAACAATATTTCCTAGAATTCAAAAGCAAATTGGAAAAAAAAAAAAAAAAGACACTAAAACTATCACATTGGTGGTCTGACCACATAAAGAGTTAATCCAAATGATTTTTAAAATAGAATTATGACTATACACTACACCTAAAAATGTATCCTGGGGCCAGAAAGAACCATCGAAATTTCAAGTTGCATTTCATACACTTCATAATGGTAATAATGTTTTAGTTTGAATGTACTAAGCCACCAGTAAATGTGTTACTAGAATTAAGTTTTTAATTCTAAGACAAAAGAAAATATAAAATCAAAGAAGCTGCTATCTGTAGACTGGGCCACGTTTTTTCCTGCAGTGCTAGGGACTGAACCCAGGGTGGTCTCACTGGAAGTAGGCACGCTCTCTACCACTGGCCTACATCCCCAGTCCTTCCTAACTTTATTCTGAGACAGAGTCTTGCTAAACGTCTCAGGTTATCCCTGAACTTGCCACCCTCCTGCCTTAGCCTCCCCAATCGCTGGAATTACAGGCACACACCACGGACCCCGCCGCCACGGTTTCTATGCAGCCTGGTTAACGTTTTTAAGTGTGCATGTCTACGTGTGGGAGGGGAGAATGGTGCTTTGTGACAAACTACTACCTACCCCTCCCACAAAGGAAACCGAGCCTAGAGTACCAGAAAGAGTACTGTCAAATAGTAAAGGAGCTGGTTCACACCTACTTAAACGGGCTCCTTTCACACCCTGCTTGAAGACAAAATAATTTGTGCTTCAAAAACAAAGATAACAGCAATGGACAAAACTGAATGGTACTAAACAATAAAAACCCATCAGAAAGTCATAATCTCATCAGTTATCTGTGCAGGCTGCTAGGGTACCGACTGTATTCTATTCTAAAAAAGGGACGGTGAAGGAAAATAATCACACATTTATTCTGCCTTCCCTATATAAAGTACATTACAATCTGGATTAACCAACAAGTGGAAACCAATTTCACAGAAAAACTAAAACTATGTTTTAAAAAACAATAATAGAAATAAAAGAAGCCAGGCGTGGTGGCACACACCTTTAATCCCAACACTAGGGAGGCTGAGGTAGGTGGAGCGTTGCGAGTTTGAGACCGGCTTGGGCTACAACATGAGCGCAAGGCCAGCCTGAACTACATAGTGCGACCCTGCCCCAAAAACAATGGGGCTGGGAGTTCGGTTCAGTGGCTTAAGCGCCTGCACAGGTATGTTCCACTCTCACTTTAATGTCAATAAGAATAGGATAAGCACACACACGAAGGAATCCAAGAGCTCTGCACCACTTGGGAAGCCTTCCCGCCAAACCTACATTCATTTGTCTCTAATGCTAACTCCTGATTTTCAAGAAATACTGGATACACTGGAGACAAGTTAAACATTTGAGAATCTGGCCAAAAACCAGAGTGGAGAATTTTATAAGACATACTACTCAGTACTCTCATGAGTAAGTAGCAAGAAGGAGAAAACACAAAAGGAACAGAATACAAAGATGAACGGAGACTTAAATGATATAAAAGTGGTAGATGAAAAATACAGTGAATGTTGAAATTAAAAACACGCATTGCAATTAATCCTCTCTCAAAATATTACCCCCTACCTTCAAACACATTTATCCCGTTGTTCTTGTCACTTTCTGAAGCAGTTCTGGAAGTGCTCTTTTGGGAGTATCTTTACAAGGTGTGATGAAAGCTACGGTGAGAGCTGATGCAGCGTGCCGTCCGACAGGAGGGCAGGCTGGTGAAAAGTATGGTGTGTCCGCATTCGCCTAATTCACCAGACCACGTACCCTGCAACTTCTGGCTCTTCTCCGCAAAATCACAAATATATCACAAAACTTCCACGGTTGCTTCGTAAGAGCAGCAAGAATGATGGAATAATGTGTTCGAAGCAAGAGGGATTAATGGCAATGTCTCTTTTCCTGTACTAAATATTTTTTACCTAATCACACACTGTATTTTTCAATCACACCTCATACATACTAAATGTATACAACTTGTTTGGATTTTGATTCAAACCAACCAACTGGAAACAGGTATTGATGCTATTAAACAAGAATTTACAGGTTGAATGGAATCATGGCTGGGATTTGCTTTAAAATGTTCCAGCACGCAGAGCATTAAGGTTACAAAAACCTGGAGCTCAGTCTACTGTGTTCAGGATATGTGACAAGTAAAAACACATTTATATATAGAACTTCAGGAGGGTGCACTTAAGATCATTGTAATAGTTAGCAGAAGCAATATTCCTCTTCCCGTCTACTTTTTCTGTATCCCAAATCTCACCTCAAATAAGGTCTCTCATTACAGTCACACAGCTAAAAATTCAGGGAAAAGCGTGGCCAGAACAAAAATCTACCTCACGCACCATTATTCTGTTCAACTGTCATGAGATTATGCTTGGCTTTTACTGAGGCCTCAAATGTGTCAACGTTTTCCCGCTCATACTCTTTAACGTCCGCAGCGACCCGCTCCAGGATGTCGTCTGGAGAAGGCGATCGCGTTCGAGTACTGCTCTGGGGGCTGCTGGGTTCTGACGGCACAGACATGTTGCTGTCTTCAGCCAGGTACTTGTATTTCTGCAACAACAATACAATCCATCACTTTCATAGCTCTTATGCTGTCTGAGTATATTCATTCACTAGAAGCTGCTGCACTGAAAAGTTAAGTGTGTCACTGTAAGTCAACAACAAAAGAGGCACTGACACCTTGGTTGAATCCGATCCAGAATCCCTTACACAATTCCAACCTCGCAAAACTCGTGACAAAAGTTTTTCCACGTCTGGTGCACATCAACTAGGGGGCAAACCCTGAACTGCCCAGACGAGATGCTGCTTACTGATACCCCAGGGTGACACTTCGCTCATCTCACCGCAGAAATGTGATTATGGGGTGGATGATGTGTTGATTACGGGGTCTGCCTCAGACCCCACTGATGGTGCTATGTGAGATACATAGATGCACCATATTACCTTTCTAAATTCAAAACTTTCTGAGTTCTGAAGCACATCTGGCCCCAAGGATTGGAGATAAGGGATTGTGGACCTGCGCAAAAACAAAAAAAGATTCAACCAAGTTTTCAGGGGTTCCAGTTTAACAACAACTTCTCCAGTGTCCCCCAGAACCTTCTTATTTGAACCTACTTCCCCTGAGATTCCAGTTCCTTCCATCCTTTACTTGACACTGAGTGAGCTGCTTGACAGCTGCTCTGTGTGCCCAGGGGAGCTGCCAGGATTGTCTTTCTCCTTTATTTAGCCCTCCATCCTCGCAGGAAGGCACCATACAGGGAACTGCTGCCCACAAAGGACCCCGTGGCCAGGTACAGCTTTGTCTCAGAGCAGCCAAGGAGGCGCCCATGGTCTTCCAAGGCAGCAAACCCGCAAGTGCGGGAACTTTCCCGCGACCTGGGTACAACATGCTTCGTGCTCGTTTTCTTCATCTTCTAGTTCTAGACTAGTTTTGAAATTGTTTTTCCAGTGTTTCACTGAAGTATTTGCTTTTTTTCTATAGTAAAACACACTATTTCTGCTACAAGAAATTCTTCAGCTCTACATGGATGAGAATTTTCATGTACACTACGTTAAACTTCAAAGTCTTACGATTTGTTATATATAACAAAGGGTAACATCTCAGTTCTGGTAACTAATGAAACTATCAAATTTCACAAATTTTATATATGTGGCTCCTTTCCTCGAGACCCAGCTATCACTCTCATCACTTAGCAGTAAAGTATTTCACAAGTGATGACTTACACAAAAAAGGTTTTGCATAAACCACACACCTGAACGATCGCTTGCCTCTGTATTCTTCTCTGTTCTATCAGTGCCTCTTCATCCTCTTCCTCCACATCAAAATCTTCGAGGCTTTAAAACAAGATTTCAAACACCTTTAGAGATTCTAAAACTGTAACTCATACATGTTGAAAACTAAAGGCTGAAAAATGTAGGTCCTTATTAAGATAGAGCAAGTCTTACACTGTATTACTTATTTCCAAAATGTCTCAATTGCCTGGTTTGGAATCCGAGTAAGTAATTTACTCTGTCTCAATTTCTTTCTCTGTGACGTTCCTGGCACAAAGACTGGCAAGAACAAAGATCCTGAAGTTTAGAAAAGTCATCCCTGGTTCTTAATAACCTCACCAATTTTACTTCTCGGATCTCGGTTTTCTCACCTATACAACACGGGCTGGACATGTGAGTAAACTGTTATTTTTTCTGGGCCACTTTTGAAAGTTCACGACAACTACTAGTTCCTTCAGTATTAGCATTTGCATATAATCTGAAGTGGGATGTGGCTCAACCCCAAATACTGCCCCTACCTCTTTCCTCACACACCCGCAAAGATCCTGTCCTGTCTTATGATCCCTCTTAGTGCAACCTGTTTGTGTATCTAGACTGCTCCAGGCAGAAAGAGGAGCTGACTGCACTCTGGTGTGATCAGCATCTCTCCTGAACACTTGACCCTACCTCCTCGGTCATCAGGCTGTAATCAGGGTTTCTCAGCCACAGCACTGTTGGTTTTTTGGTATGGATATTTAGGTTTACTTTTTGAGAAGGACATTAGCTTTTGCATTGTAGGAATTAATTATCTGTGGCCTGCTGCCACAGATAGAAAAATGTCTTTAATACACTGCCACAATGTCCTCAGGAAGGCAAGTATCCCCAACTTGACAACTATCACACTAAATTATTTTTGTGACAGTCCATTTAGACAACCAAATTTTTTTTTTTTTGCGGCACTGGAGATCCAACTCACAGCCTTGCGCTTGCCAGACAGGCACTTAAGCTGCTGAGCCAAACTCCCAGCCCTAGTTTTTTGAGGCAGGGTCGCACTACGCAGCTCAGGCCAGCCTTATGCTCACGTTGTAGCCCAAGCTGGCCTCAAACTCACAAGGCTCCTCCTACCTCAGCCTCCCAAGCACTGTGCCACCATGCCTGGCTGAGAACCAAGTTAGTAATTTAAAACTTTTTCCAGTATTTTATTAGCCACTGAAATATTTCTCTATTTTCACATTACGATAAGGACACTTGCCACCAGCTAGTCTCAAACGTAAAGCATGCAACATGGGACATGAACTGAAAAATCAAAACTTTGTGTAAGAATTTGTATAATGATTCGTATAAATAAGAGGCTCCTAAAGAAACCACAGCCCATGACGCATGCAGCCAAAAGGATGCCCTTAAATACAGAAAATTACCATCTTTGGTCACAAACCTACCCTACACAAGAGTAACTCTTGAAACCAGGACTACATGGCTAGATTCGCTTATCACATTCTGGTGGAAATTGTTTTAAGATTTCCAGTCAATCACAGTTTCTCTAAGCTGGAGAAATGAAATGATGGAAAAGTCTGTCCTTACTTATCATCAGAAGAAGACTCCTGCTCAACTTTCATCCCTTCTGAAAGGCTTCCTTTGAATTTGTCTTCCTTTACTTTGCTTCTGCTCCTTCGTCTACGGCCGCCCCGGGATCGAGACCTCCTTCTCAAGCGTGATCTGCTCCTCCGGGCTCTGTCTCTATTTGAAAGGAAAAAAAAAAAAAAAAAAACAAAAACCAGACATACATAATTCTTAAAGTGCCAGTTACAGTGAGGTAGGGCAGGGGCATAAGGGAGGCCTGCACTTGCTGTTCCATTTAACCCAAAACTACTTTTCAAAACTAGTATTTAAAATTTTATATTAAATAGGTCTCGAAAGAACTGAATATGAGGTTAACTGAAATGACTGAAACATAGCTACTCTTCTTACCAAATTTCAAAGTAAAAAATTGGTAGTACTTCTTACAATATTGACTTGAATGTAAGCTCTACAGGGATAAACAAACGCAGTTTCTCTGCATACTTTCTCTTCTCCAGTACTGGTACTGACCCCGGGGCGCGTGCTCCCCACCGAGCTGTCTCCAGCACCGAGGCTGCGGTGCACAGAAAGGTACTCGGTCCAGACTTCTCAGCTGATGCTGAGAAACCAGGCTTCCTTCTGGACTCACCAGGTGAACCTCGGGATCACCAAGCACCAACTGTGCGTGTTCCCTGAGCTGCACACACCGCTACTACACTAAGCTTCTGACTGTGGCCATTACGGGACATGGGCCTGTAAACCCTGAACTCCACACCATCCAAGGCTGAGTCTTGTTTTTCTTTCTTTCTTTCTTTTTTTTTTTTTTTTTTGCGGCACCGGGGCTCGAACTCACAACCTTGTGCCTGCCAGACAGGCACTTAAGCCACTGAACCAAACTCCCGGCCCTGGTTTTTTGAGGCAGGCTCGCACCATGTAGCTCAGGCCGGCCTTGTGCTCGCGTTGTAGCCCAAGCTGGCCTCGAATTCACAACGCTCCTCCTACCTCAGCCTGCCTAGTGCTGGGATTAAAGGCGTGCGCCACCACGCCCGGCTTGAGTCTTACTTTGTGCTGGCCAGGTGTTTCAACAAACCCAAGCAAAAAGATGGCTAAAACAGATGTGACAAAACCCTTAAGTCTAATGGCCTTTAGAAGTTCTCATGAAAGCCTCAAGGTGTCAGTCCACGTTAAACACAGAGCGGCTGAACTTCACGTGAGGGAAGACATGGATCCACACAGAAACGGCTGCAGTCTCTATCAAAGGATCTGCAAGGCCCCGTTCATGCCCCATCTGACCACCAGGCTTAGCACACTTCTTCTGAAATGTTACTAAAATGATAAGATGACAGCAAAGGAGCAATTAAGAAACCCACAGGGAAAGAGAATATGAACACATGACGGCAGGACACAAACAAAAATCTTCACATGTGCAAACTGGATGGAAGAATAGCAACAGATGGAAACTGAGGTATTAACACAAGAGGAATAAACAAGGTATAAGCTGATGCTGGTCCTACAGTCCCAGAAAGCCTAGAAACTAGAGAAACCGTACCCTCCAAAGCAGTGACAGCAAGTCTGAGAGCTCTCAATGACACAACAGGCCGCCACCACTGCCCTAAAGAGTGGGGCATGAGGTCAAAGCGGGGATAACTGATCAAAAGTCATGGACTTGTTTTGTCCCCTCCCCAATTCAGCTGAAAATGCCCCCCACTATTCACAGTGTGACAGACTATTTAAGGGTTACTTTCTTTTTTTTTCTTTGCGGCACTGGGGATTGAACTCACAACCTCGCACCTGCCAGGCAGGCGCTTAAGCCGCTGAGCCAAACTCCCAGCCCTGGTTTTTTGAGGCAGGGTCGCACTATGTAGTTCAGGCTGGCCTCGCGCTTCCGTAGTAGCCCAAGCTGGCCTCGAACTCACAACGCTCCGCCTACCTCAGCCTCCCGAGTGCTGGGATTAAAGGCGTGCGCCACCACGCCCGGCTAAGGGTTACTTTCTTGAAAGGTACTGGTTATTATAAAAACTGAAGCAAGACACTGAGTGGCACTATTCTGAAACCAGAAAGATTAAGGAAAAGTTTACACTATGAAGAAAAAGACAGAGCTCTTATGGAAGTCAGCAGAGAAAATTCTGGTAAACTTATAGCCCAAGAGAAGACTTGCAGTCACTGATACGCTGAAGTCTCCCTAATTACCCTGAAATGAGAACCACGAGCTGACACAGTCTGCACTGACAGAACGGAAGAAAGCATCCATTTAGCTTTCCCAGTGTCTATTAAATCAGAGCAGGGAACAGGGAAGGATCCAACTGTCTGAGACAAATTTTCAAAGGAAAAGGTAAACAAGCAGCGAGAGGATCCTGGAAAGAAACAAAGTAGAGAAGAAAACTATAGAAAACAAAGCCTCACAAAATAAACTTGGTGTTTGCTGAACTATAAAAACCATTAAAAATTTTTAAAAAAATCAATAGAAGGGTAAGAAAGTAGAATGAGAAAGTCTGAAAGTAGAACAAAATGACAAACAGAAAAGATGAACGAGAAAAAAATAAGCAGAACAAGATTGAAGGTTCAATTTGCAAAAACAGGAGAATAAGGAAGAAAGCAAAAAAAAAAAAAAAAAAAAAAAGAGACTTGCCTTCTCAGAACAGAAAGTCACAATACTGCTATGAAACAGCTTATCCAGTGACCAGCAAAATAAATACGGGGTGGGGGTGGGGGTGGGGAGGCGGCAGGAGGAGACCCATACACTGAGGCACTTTTAATGACAGGTCCAAGCAAAGCACATTTACTATTATAAACAAAGAGAACAAAAGGAAAAAGAGCAAGTCTTAACAATGCTCACGAATCACAACAGGCAACTCAAGGCAATACTGAAAACTAACAAATCAACGGGTCAATTTAAAAATTTTCAAAAAAAATAATTTCATCTAAAATGCTATTCCTAGCCAAATTAGCAAAGAGCAAAAGGCATTTTTGAGAAGTGTAAGGTTCCATGTGATTTCCTCAGGAAGCTACTGAAGATGAGTTACCGAAACAAAGGAGTAAATCATCACAGACTGACAGAGGACACGCACAGCGATCCCAGCGCTGAGGGAAGGGAGGGAACTGTGAGGGGACAGGAGCAGGAGGAACCGGAGGCTCCAGCGCCGGCAGCTCCGGAGCAGGCTGGAGCAGGAGGAGGTGCAGTCCTTGTCCCCACTACTCGAGCCCCCTCTGGATGCTCGCACCAGCAGGGTGAAATGCGGCACAACAGAAATAAGGGTGAAGGTGTCACCTTTTTGACTGACCAAAGAACTACAGGTTTATGCCACAGATGCTCCGGGAAGAATCAATTACAAAAAACTCCTCCCATATAAAATGGGAGGGAACTGGGCCACACATTTACTACACTATCACCTTGCTAGGTAAGCCAAAAAAATCATTTAGCATTAATTCTTATAAAAAAGCAAGTCCTACCTTCAAAGACTGAGTTTTTAATGCAGAAATATCTGCAAATTTGAAGAGACTGTGCTGAAGAACAATGTGTTAAACCATCACATGCTGCCAAAGGGAAACCAGGGTCACAGCTAAATGGGAACCTCAAAAACATTCTGTGGTCAACCCATCAAAAGGCAACCCCACACCCACACCCACACCCACGGCACCGGTGTCTACCTCCTCCGGGGGGACCTGCTCCTCCGCCGGGGGGACCTGCTGCGCCGTAGCGGGGAGCGGGACCGCCTTCTGATGGGAGAGCGGCTTCTTCTCCTCGTCGGAGACCACCTGTTGATGGGGCTGGTGTCCTTCGATCTTTCCCGCCTGCTGAGGAGGTCATCTCGAGGGCGTGTTCTAAAGGACCAAAGTGCAAGTTAAAAGACCAATCACATGTGCTCAATTTGTCCTGCACACAAAATTCCAAGAAACGATGCACTACCAATGATAGGAAACACTGATGAACGCATTTACACGCTGAATTTTAAGCTCAGATGCCCACAGAGACACTTTGTGCTCTGGTAGGCATATGATGAGTCTACTTCCTATATAGCCTCACAGTTTGGAGAATTATGAAAGGGTACTGATAAGCCACTGATACTAATTTCAGATAAACAACTCAAGCACACGTGGCCAAGTGAGTAATACCTCATTTTCTCAGACTTATTCTGCATCCTGACATTTATGCAGTTAAGAATTTTACTTTTAATGTAAATTAAGTATAACAGTACCTTCCGAAAATCATTAACCTCCGAATTGACAAACAGCTCAGTTTCCTATTCAATATCAACTTGTCCAGTCTCGCAGGGGCCTTCTGGTGAATTTCACTCTCTCAACATGATGTCTATACTACCACAAGCACAGGCCTTTCTACGACTTAATTTTTTAAAATAGGTTTTCAACATTTCTTAATGGTGCTTCAGATTTGGATATAGCTATTCAATCTGAACAGCTAGGACACCCTAAAGAGTGGTAAACAGTTCTAAGTAAGTAGTAAGTCTAAGTAAGTAAGTAGTACATAGTTCTGCCCAAAGTTATATAATAATGTAAAAATTATATTTTCCCTATTGATAAAAATATGACCTGCCTTACATGTTTGGAAATGGTATACAGAACCTAAAAGAATCTTTCCTAGGTCCAGCTAAAATAAACAAGGTAGACTCTGGTTCAGATCCATAGTACTCATATACAATCTGTTTATACAGACACTCTTTTCAAAGACTGGCTAAAATTGGTAAACAGGATAAAATAAAAGCATGCAAGGGAGGAATGAAGTGCTATTTGCTTAAATACAGTGAGAAGAAAATTGCTTAATCTCAATAGTGATCTAAAGTACTTAGAAGTTTCTTTTTTCTTTCATTATTTTAGAGTATCACATGGTATCCTGCTAATAAGTTTCGTGAAAATGCCGGGAGTTTGGCTCAGTGGCTTAAGCGCCTGTCTGGCAGGCATTAGGCTGTGAGTTTGATCCCCGGTGCTGCAAAAAACAAAACAAAACAAAACAAAACAAAACAGAAAAAGGATACCTAAGAGTTCGTGAAAACACTAGCCCACACAGTAATGGAAGCACAAGGTGGTCTGTTTTTCCTAGAAGGAAATTTGGTCGTAATTTTCTGAAATGTGACTATACATAACAGGGCAGTTTGCCAAGTCTGTTTCTATAAATTTCTTCTACAGAAAAACTACACATGTAATCTGTGGACAACTTTACATACAATACTGAAAACCTAGAATGAATCTAAATTTTCATCGGTTTCAACAAAGGAATGATTAGAGTACACCTGTGAAATACCCTTTGCTGTTAAACTTGGAGAAACAGAAGATTTACTTCTGCATTATTTAGATTGTTTTTAATTAGTATGTACCTCTTCTGTAATCAGAAAACGCGTTTTTGTTTCAAATACTCAGGTCTGCTATTTGATAAGCTCAGAAATTTGTCTTCACACTGAAAGATTACCAAGATAATTATAAAACACTATCAAAAATCATTAAACTGGGCAACCCACTTGGGACCCCTTCTGTCTGTCTCAGACAGAAGCTTTCTTTCTCTCAGTAAATATATTCTGCTCTTACCCTCCGTTGTTCCTAAAATTCATTCTTTGATTTTAGAATTAAATGAAAAAAAAATCATCATTAAACTAACAATTGCTTCAATGCAGAAAGCTAAAGGACAAGGGGCTACTTCACTCCAACGTGATTTAGAAGAGTAAATGTAAAGTATCACTTTAGGGTACTTTAAAAACAGTCCTGCAATTTCTGAGAATATGACAATTTAAACTTCAAAGTCTATTTATATTTATAACTATATAATAAAAACCCCATGCATACAGTGAATGACTAGGAATTCATAACATTTCACAAATCAACATTCTTTTGTTTTGTTTTGGTTTTTGATAATCTCACTATGTAGTTTACACTGGCCTTGAACTCACTACATAGTATAGCCTGGCCTTGAACTTGTGCAATCCTCCTGCCTCAGGCTTCTGAGTGCTGGGATTATAGGTGTCGCCACCATACCTGGCCCAACATCCTGTTAATAAGTAATACTTGGCCAATAATTCACATCACACACTCAATTTACAGAATATATTTTTACATCAATTTCTAAAGTGGCTTAGAATGATATGACTCTAGACAGCCCCCCCTCCACCTCCCTAAAGTTTAGTTCTATAATCCTAGGTGAATCACGTAACTTCTCTGACCACATCATCCGAAAGCCAGGAGTGAAAGTGATCCTCATCCCCACGTGAGTTAAGGTAAGACTGTGAAGACTTACCAGTTAACATGTTGGGGTGGTACCACTGCCGGCACTAGATACCCGACGGGACAGCAGAGCACATGTGGGCCTGCCGTGGAAGTGTAAATTACCTAGATTGAGAGGCATGACCCAGCAGAAACCAAGGACTTGAATGGAAAAATAATTCTGCCATCAAGCTCAGTATTTGTAAAACATTCGTAAGCATAAATGTTTACATAACTAATGAACTGGATTATATTTAAAATGATCAAACTCATGACATCATTTTTAACTGTTCTCAAGTTCTATTTTTCCCCATTAAAATATGGTGCATTGGTAAAAAGTATTAACATTTTGTAAACAAGCTACCTTGGGGAAGAAAGGCGTCTCCTCTCTGGCTCCCGGCGTTTCCTTTCTAAAGATCGGCTCTTGGCTCTTCTACCCGGAGACAGAGTTCGAGAAGGGGATTTGCTCTGCTTAGATCTTCTGTCATTCAAGAGTGGAGATCGACTTCTCCTGGCCTTTTCGCGTTGTTTTGGAGACAGACTCCTTCTCTTAGGACTGCGACCAGGTCTTCTACTGGGTGACCTGTTTTCTTTCCCAGAGGAAGCATCCTTAGAGGGTGACTTAATAGGCTTCCTTTCCTTGTCAACTTCAGATCGTTTTGATTTTCTCTCTTTGGACCGTGACCTTCTGTCTTTGGATTTACCTCGCAAGTCAACTGGGGATCTAGACTTTTTACCTCGATCTCGACTTCTACTTTCATTTATAATTGGGGATTTTTTCCTATCTTTTGTCTTACTTTTGTCTTCAATCTTCACCTTCTCATCAGCAGGAGATCTGGCCTTGCCAATTTTCTCCTGAGATCGCCTCCTAAGGGCAGGGGACTTTGATTTTCTTGCTTGGTCTTGAGATTTACTTCTTTTGGACGGACTTTTGGACTTCTTCCTCTCCTTTGACTTGCTCCTTGTTGTTTTCTCTTTAACTATTTCAATACCACCCTTACTTTTCTTTTTATCCGACCTATGTCTAGTCCGTTCTTTGGATCTGCTTTTACTTCGTTTTTTTGTACTATTTTTATTGTCCACAACTTCAAGTTTCCCCTTTGTACTTGAAGACCTAGTACTAGACCGATTCCCATTTCTTGCCTTTTCATGAATCTCCCCTTCCTCTTCAGAGCCAGACTCGTAACCTTGTAAAATAAGTCCCATCCCAGACTGGACCTTCCCTTCCATCAGCTCGTTATCGAGCTCGGCTTTAATCAGGGCCCTCTGCTTCTCCAAGTCTTCCAGCAAAGCTAAATCATCAAGTTTAGTTCTTTTTGCTGGAGACATACCTTCTCTGTCAGAAGCATCAATAATTTCCTTTCTTTTATGCTTCTTGTGTTTATGCTTATGCTTATGTTTTTTATCCTTATCTTCTTCTGAGGAATGTTTATGCTTCTTATGTTTACTTCTGTGTTTATGTTTCTTTTTTTTGTGACGACTGTGTTTATTTTGAGACTGGTCTTCTGATACTTCTCCATTTTCTTCATTGACACTCTTTTCAGAATTATCAGCATCTTCCAACCTATAAATGTACAAGACACACTTTAAAATCACAGTATTTATCCTGTTCGGGTTATAAGAAAATTAGCAGCAATGATAAAATACATTTCCATGTAATACAATAAGCCAGTCACTAAAAATTTTTTAGGAACACCTCAAGATATTTTATTTCAAAAAAAGGTGTGTGCCAAGAACTGAACTGGGTGGTGACATAACTTCAATTTGTTCCGAATGGTTGAACTTGTAAACCACTGGAGGAAAAACTATGGGGTAAGATTTAAAAAAATACTTCACCAAAAAAGGGACTATAAACCAGGCACAGTAAAATCTTAATGTTGATTTAGATGAGTCACTCAGTAATTTGATTTTTTAAACCTGCGTTTCTCATATATATGTTCAAGACTCATTCTTTTTCATAAAACATACACTGATATAAATTGGGATTTCTCATTTGAGTTCAGAAACTTGACACTCAAGACAACAAATGTAGCAAGTCATTTGTTTTGTACCTATCTGACTTAATACCTCGCCCCCACCCCCAAAGTCAGTAGAGCCAATACTGAGCTATATCCAAAACAAGTGAGCGACATGCACTGGGAGTGGAGGCTGATGATGCTGAGAATCCCTGAGGATCAAGACTTTAGGATAAATCATGAGAAAGGATATCAGAACGTCAACGAGTCTAATACCAGCAACTCCATGTGGTTCAACCCAATAACTGTCCACCAAATTTCATACTGAATTATAAATGGAAAACTCAATATCTTCCTACTAATAGTGCTACGCAAAAACAAAACCAGACTAAGGGAGATTCTATGCATAACTCTTTGGATTATGTTGAGTTAAAGAGTTTATGGCTCTAAATTTAGCAGCCTGCAGCGTGTAATCATCCAGGTTAAATACAGGCTCAATATCATTACAGATACTTCTTGACTTATGATGGGTTTATGTACCAAGAAGTCCACTGCAAACTAAAAATATTTTAAGTATGAAATATATTTAAAGTATCAAACCTAGCAAATATCATAGCTTAGCAATAGTGTGCTCATAGCATCACAACTAAAATGAGATCACAACCAAATTTTAAAGCAGACTCTGGTCCTCATACTATTTTTGGAGAAAGATATGGATCATTGTGTCAGTGTTTCAAATAATGTACCTATATACTCTTAATAAGCTTATTACACTACCTACTACAAATAGTTCCCTGGGAGGTCTATAAACCCATGCATCGACCTCTGAATACATTTTTTAAAATCACTTACCACTGTAGGCATTAAGCTGAGTAGCAGGAAAACAATGTACATGATCACTATCTACCTCTTTCAAGGAAACGAAGTACAGTACAAAAGAAAGTCACACAATACAACTGCATAACACTGGAGAGAGACATTTAGGGGTCACTGCAACTCATCTTGAGTGATTAGGGAAGGTATTTTGTAGATCACAGAAAAAATCCAACCTACCTGTTAAGGCAGGGACGGTGGGGGATAGAGTTTTATTGAGAAAGAATGCAGATTTAAAACAAAACAAAAAGTTGAGTAGCACTGCCCGAAAGAATGAGCAAAGAATTCTAAAAAGGCAAAAGGAGCATTTCTGAGCTAGAAAGCAGGTGGCAAAGCTTACGGTTATATACAGTAAAGTATAGCCAGGGCACCAAACTTGTGCAAAAAACTGTTCTAATGGAGACTGAGATTCCAAGAAGACCAATTCCAGGAGATGACAAGATGAAGCACATGATTCTGGAAGTAAGTGCGTCACTGGGGTCACAGAGGCCCAGGAACTGCAAGGTCTGATTGCTGGCTGGGTTCTCTACAACGGCACTGCCATTTCTGAGGATTGTGGCAGGGGCTCAGGTGTAGTATTTAGTTCTCCAGGCCGGTCTCAGTCTTCAGGAAACATGGTGTGCGTGCGCTGGGGCGGGGGTGGGGGGGTGTTGGAGAAAGCACGTCTGTTTGAGAAGTTATTAGCTGACAACAGGGGTGAACAAAGGGGAGGAGTGGACAGCACACAGCCAACACAAAACTCTGACTTTTGTTAATCTACATTTCTAGCACCTAGGAGTATGAGAAAGGGCAGAGTATCAAAGAGAGGGGCAGAGGAAACTGTCCTCTGGTGAGAACCATGGTTTGGACCCGGCCCACTTCTCTCCAATGGAGTACAGAAAGTCAGTAACTTTGTAAAACAAAACCAACCACCAGTCCTACTGCTGTACTGTGGAGGGAAACAGAACCATACGGATTGAAATAGAAGATCCAGACACCGCAACTTTGCCCCTGATATTGACCAGACAAGCAACCACATCCCTTTCCTGGAAATACCCCGCCCCGCAATTCAGAAGACTGGATATGCCCTTTTTCCCTGAACCCTGACTTAGTGCGGGGAGGGAGCTGTTAGGTGAATTAAAGTTAGGGAACTTTTTAAAAACTGAAAATGGTTTTTAGGTATATAAAATCTAAGGCCCAAAGCACAAGTTCTAGTCATGAAGGTAGAAGTCAAACTTTCTCTGACACAGCCTCCAAGTGATCTCAAAATTAAGGGTAGCTGAATGGTCAGTCTCCAAGCTGCCTGGGCCAGAATGTCGGTGGTGAGGCCTGGGCCAGTGTGCGCTCTCTGGATCCTAGGGCATCTCACACACCGGTGGAGGGGACGAGAGGGCTGGCCGGGGAGCCTGCCACGCAGTTTGCAGGGGTTAACATATTAAACGTGTACTAAGCTCATGGAAAAGGAAAGTTGAGACTGCGGAGATCCTGGGTGACTGAATCTCCTCACAGACCACTGTGCGGTTGACGGGGGTACTAAGAACAGGATTTTAAGGAATGCTGCCAAAAGGCATGGATTCTGGAGTCAAACTACCTGGCTCAGAACACTACCTCCAACAAGACAACTCTTGTAACCTCAAGCAAGCTGCTCCTCTCAACTGTAAAAGCTGGGAAAAAATAGTATAGATAAGTCATAGGTTTGTGATGACAATCAATTCACACTATGCATGGCTCTCACACCCTGTGCCCCAGAAATGTCTTGCTACTGAGGAGAGAGACCAAGGCTTGAGGAGGTTTAAGGGACTTGTCTAAGGTCACATGTACATCACACCTGTGAAAATGCTGGTACTACATCCCAAGCCAGTCAAAAGTTCCTCCACTTGATAGAAGCAGCTCTTAAAATGTCAGACTGTGTCACCATCCCTGAAACTTGATTACTGTTGTTCCCTAGCTCACTGACTGAAAGCTAAAATCCTCCACTGGCCCTACACTCACTCACTGGCCAACCTCCCCCAGCCGCACTGCCCTCTTCACTCCAGCCTTACTCCTCGGCTTTCTCCCTCTGCTTTCCCCACATGCATCATGGTTCCTTTTGTCTCCCCCAGCTCTTGCTCAGACATTACTTTCTCAGGCAAGTCTTCCTGAGCCCACTTGAGTCTCAACACACATCTTTTCTGTGCCTAATTATTTTCTAAAGCAACTGTCACAACCTAATACAATTCCTGAGGTCCCCATTATAACAAAACACTGAGAACAGAATTTGTATCCTCAGTTCAGTATTCTATCTCAAAGGCCCACAAAATTATCTAACCTACAGCAGGTCCTCAGGATCTGCTGAGCCAATGAAATGATGTGCCTGGAATAACACAGAAAAGCTGCACTCGAGACTAAAGTTGGATTTTACTATTACAGACTTTCAGCTCTTCAAACGTTTTGTTCTTATTTAATTATATGTATGGTGCCTCCGAGTACACATAGGTGTATAACTCACATGCAGTAACAAAAACAATGCAATAAAAAAATCTGCTTTTTGAACCTTTGTTTTTTCTAATGCTTAATGTAGGCAATTTACAAAAGTCTTAGAAGTTTCAATTCACAGTTCTTAAAATGCTTAAAAAACCACAGAGAAGGAAAGATCCGGCTCCTGGTGCCGTCAGAATCGGGATTTGCACGAGGACGCCCAGCATCTCTGCAGAGCGTCATCCTCACAGGTCACCCGTCTCCACTGCAGCCTGATGAGCATCACTAGGAATGACTAAGTTCCTGACAAGACTGCTCCACGCCAACCACGATGCCAGGGTCCGTCCATATGGAGCTCCGCAATGGCAAGCCTTCGGTCTCCTCCGTGGAGCTCTCAAAGAAAATAAACTGTAGTCTGTGGCTGAAGGCCTAGTTCAGTGGAAGAGTGCTTGTCTACCACTGCCAGAGCGTGCTTCTAGCACCAGCACCAAAACAGCAACGAGTGAGAGGAAGAGAGATTGGTTTGTTTGGCCTAAGGGTGTAGTCTTGGGTTCCACCTTTGCTGCTGGGGAAAAAAGCCTGGTCTGGTACACAGGAAAACTGAATTACATAGGAGGCTACACAAAGGCAGATGAATTAGGTTCACCATCAGAAACTTTCTCCTAAAGCTTTGGAAAAAGGATCCTTGTTAAAAACAAGGAACTGCTGGTCCTACTGGCCAGTGTCCACTGGAAACACAGGCTGCACACAAATTTCATATATGAAAACCTACACTTTATATTTGTATTTTACGACTTATCACACTCGGCAGGTGGATGTGCATACTTCCTCATCTATATCAGGTTTATTACAAAACAAGTATTTATTGAGAATCTACTAAATACTGGGTAACAGTTTTTGAATGATATGATTTGGGAACAAATTTGAATTAGAAGGGTAGGCAATATTGGGACAATTAACAGTAACTGTTTCAAGTGTAAGCCTTTAAATGACCCAGGTCTTGGGGCATCTGGCACAGTGAAAATAGTTAAGGCAAAACCCTGAAAAAAACCCAATGACCAACTATCAATCACTGGAATTATATTAGCTTCATCTTTCACATGTTTTTTCCCCCCTAAATAACAGCTAATAAATTGGGAAGCATTCAATTTATGCTTTGGAGACACACAACTCATTAAATTTTGCACAAATGGGAGTTTTCAAGCTAAACAATTCTTCGCAATGTTTTTAACGGTGAGCTACGTGAATGCCACTGCTTCCTTACAAGGGGAGTAACGGTGCACGTTTCTCGGACAAATCACAAGACTTTCATCACACAATTAATGCAAGTATAAGTTAGCATGGGTCCCAAAGACAAACTAGTGCAACTTGCCTTGTCTCACCTCTTGCAAACCAATGAATTAAAATTGTCAGCTCAAAAAATGGGTCTCTGACTGGGATGCAGCTCAGTGACAAAGCATGTGCAGGGCCTGTGTTCCACTCCTAGCACCCCCCCCCACCATATTTATAGAACACCGGCAATAAGTACAAATGCTTTGAAACTTTGCACACAAATTTAAAAGTAGCTACAATGTATAACTAAGGGCAGACTATACAATAGCCAGGAGTACTTTAGAACTACACTGCCAGAGTTTGAATGAGTCCTTTACTTAGGGTGACCTCAGGCAAAGTACTACTTCTCTGTGCCATCAGTTTCATCATCTGTAAAACACATAAAACAGTACAGCTATCTATCGCCATGGCGTTGTTGTACAATTATGTGTTCAATTCTTTGAAAAATACCTGATCTTCAGTAAATGCAAATAAGTTCAAAAAGGCTTAACTAAAGAGACTGACATATAAAAGTCACTAAAATCTTTGGGGAGCGTAAAAACTAGTCTGTAAAATACTTATTCCTTCTAAAGTTTCTCCTCTGAATAAATTCCATAAACTTAAAATGAATCAGTGGCCTCACTATCAGCATACACAGAACTTGCTTCTATATCACTGTTATTTTCTTTGTTAACTATTTTCAAATTAGTCAAAGTAGGACAAATACAGACCAAATACTCCATTCATACCAAGGGTTCCTGGGTCAAGAAGGAGAAATGAAAAGACTTTCAGTCTCTCAGCGCAGGGCCTAAACAAATACGTGTTTATAACCAAATCTGGTATTATTTGGATATGTAAGTGAAACGTGACCGAGCCACTCTTGCTCAAAAGGACTCTGAACTGTCCCTAAAACCAAATGAACGGACATAACTGAATGAAATTCTCAGACTACCAGAAAATTCAGCTGTATATCAGAGCTGTACCCCATGGCATGAACACTGCAACTATGCTGCACACTGAACTCGGTGAGAAACACGATGCTCAGTCTAGCTAAAACCTTAGCATCCATTGGTTCTCTTCTAATTGTGAAATTCATAATGCAACTTTCAAAATCTCTTAATAAAAAATACTGGCATAATTTTCTAGCTAAGAGCCCAGAACTGATGCAAAGCAATGAACTATTAAGTTGTCTGGTGGCAAAGGTTTTTCCTATCTCTCTGTCACAAGTTGCTGTGAGACTATTATCTACTCTACTTTTTTCTGCTACAGGAATACTGTTTTAAAATCCACTCCTTTAGGTTCTTACTTGAATCTTCCCAGCATAAATACCCATACTCAGAACCGAGCATTTAGTTAAGCAGCCGTTAGCTTCTGCTTACACAATGTGCGTTCACTTGGCGCATGGATTCCTATACTGGCTTAATTACAGACATGAAGTGGTTTAGGTTGGGAAGCAGCTGCCAATTCCCACCCTTATTCCATTCGTTCTCCTAAAAAGAGCTACAAACTCAAGGAGGAAAAAGAAAAGAAAAGAAAACCAAACCAAAAACAACAACAAAAAAAAGGCCTAAAAACCAAGGCCTTTCTTACTTTGCTTCAAGTTTGCAGGTTGACAAAAAAGATACCAACAGGCGGGGGTTGGGGGGAAACACCGGGTGGGCGCCGGAGAGAAGAGCGGGGCCGGGAGGTGAGGCGCGGCCCGCCGCAGACTGCTTCTGGGACGATCGGAGGGTGACCCCGGCGCCTCCGCTCCGCTCTCAGGTTCTCAAGCTGATCCCGTAAGCAGCAAGACGACCCAGGTACCGAAGGCGGGGGACAGGACTCGGGACTTGCCCGTGGTCGCGGTCGCGGCCGCCCCTGGGGTCCCCGCCCCGCTGCCGCCAGCTCTCCCGGTCCCCGCAGGAGCAGGAAGCGGCGACCTCAGCGCCTGCAGACGCCGCGCACCGGACCTGTAGAGGCCGCTGGCGCCCGCGCCTGCCGGCAACGCGGCGCGCAGGCCCGGCCCGGGGACAGGCAGGCTCCGAGGCCCGCTCCCCACGCCTCCCGCCCACGACGCAGCGCGGGGAGAGCCAAAGTTTGGGTCCCGCCGTTAGGCCCGAACTTTCCCGCCCGTCCGTGCAGTTTCCGCCGTCTCCCACTCTCCGGCCCCGCACACTCCGACCCGCCGACATAGCGGACTTACTCCGGCTGCTCCCGCAGCGCCTGGGTCTCCGTGGCGGCCATCTTGAACTTCCCGACTTCGCGGCGGCGGTGGCGGCGGCTCCCCGGACGGTAGAACCTAGTGGAAGTGGAGGGAGGGAAAGGAGCCGACGCGCATGTGCACAACGAGCAGGAAAAGTGATGGTCTGAGTCCGCGCTAATAATCCGGAAGTAAATCTTATTTCCGGGGACGGTACGCAGAGCGTCGTGACGTAACTTCCGGTGCGGTGTGCTGCGCCTGCAGATAGGAAGGCGAGTGTCGCGCCTGATTTGAGATCTGGTGAAAGTTAGAGTTGACCCTTTAGAAGTGACCCTTTAGCCGGGCGTGGTGGCGCACGCCTTTAATCGCAGCACTCGGGAGGCTGAGGTAGGAGGAGCGTTGTGAGTTCGAGGCCGGCTTGGGCTACAACGCGAGCGCAAGCCTGGCCTGAGCTACACAGTGCGACCCTGCCTCAAAAAAACCAGGGCTGGAGTTTGGCTCAGTGACTTAAGCGCCTGCCCTGGCAGGTGCGAGGTTGTGAGTTCAATCCCCGGTGCCGCAAAAAAAAAAAAAAAAAAAAATAATAATAATAATGATAAAAAAATAAAATAGAATCGAGCCTTTAAACTCGGCGTGATGGGGCACGCCTGTAATGCCAGCACTCAGGAGACTGAGACAGGAGGATCACCACAATTTCAAGGACTACACAGCGAGACCCTGTCTCAAGGAAAAAAAAAAACAAAAATACAATTGTGCATTTAAGAACAAAAAAAAGAAAAAAAAAGCGATCACTTAGATCACGAAGCTTGATAGGGAGGGTAAAGGCGGGGATATTCCTATCTTGTGTGGTTTCGAGAGCAAGTTCGCTATGGTGGCCCAGAATTTAGTGGAAAATTGATGTGCCTGTTTCTATCTTGCCGATTGGCTCGTGGAGAGCTCCTAGACCGGTCTTAATTTCTCCAGGTTCCTTCTGGTCTGCTTTGTGTAGTAAGTTTTACGCGGAGGTTATACATTGTGGAAAGGAGTAAGTCGGCGGAAAACAGGCACTCATTGTGCAGGTTTTTTTTTTTTTTTTGGTGGCACCGGGGATTGAACTCACAGGCTCGCACCTGCCAAACAGGTACTTAAGCCACTGAGCCAAACTCCCGACCCTTGTTTTTTGAGGCAGGGTCGCACTATGTGGCTCAGGCCGGCCTTGCGCTCGCATTGTAGCCCAAGCTGGCCTCGAACTCACAACGCTTCTCCTACCTCAGCCTCCCTAGTGTTGGGATTAAAGGCGTGCAACACCACGCCTGGCTAAATTGCTCAGGATTGATGTCAGATTGCAACTGAGGCCAAGTGAAGACGTGCAAAAACCAAGTTTGAAAAGAGCATAGTAAACTATGGTAGTGGCACATACCTGTAATCCCAGCATTGGGGCCTGGGACGAGGATTGCAAAAAGGGGGCTGAAGTGTAGCTCAGGGCAAAGTCCTTCGGTTTCACCCTCCGCAAAAAAAAAAAAAAAAAAAAAAATACTGCTGGCAAAAGTTTAAATTCCCCGCCAAATTCACTTAGGCAGTATTGCCAGTTTAGAAAGTGAAATAGGAAGTTTTCAGGGAGTACTCCGAACCGTTGCTGTTGTACTTTTGGAAGAGTGGGATTTCTTGAAGGCGGAGTTAAAGGAAGTAAAAAGCCAACTTCATCGGTTTAATCATTAACCAAACGCTTCCGGAGTGAATTTGGGCCCCATTTTTTCATTTCGTGGCCCTTCCCCTATTCGGGAACTTTCGTAACGGAACGTTGTCCCAGGGACGCGCGGCTCTGGGGACCCGCACGGAAGGGACAGCTGAGGGGCGGAGCTACGCCCGGAAGTCTAGGAGGTGCGCGCGCCTGCGTCGATAGAACGGCGCGGGCCGGTCTCCTCCCGGCAGCCCAACCCCCGCTAGTGCGCCTTAGCCTTTCGTGTCTTGCCTTCGCGGCCGGCCGCCTAGCCAGGGTGTCTCTAGCTCGCCCTACGCTCGGGGCCCGCCCTCCTCGGTCCTGAGCGCCGCCCGCCCAGAGAGACTGTTTCCGGAGCTCCGCGCCCGTCCGGGGAGCGAGTGGAGGCCCAGCCAGGCCCTGCGGACCCCGCGG
Organism: Dasyprocta punctata; assembly: GCA_004363535.1. Taxonomy (NCBI): domain Eukaryota; kingdom Metazoa; phylum Chordata; class Mammalia; order Rodentia; family Dasyproctidae; genus Dasyprocta; species Dasyprocta punctata. The sequence continues at coordinate 37,489 of RJWM01018589.1, forward strand.
ACCCCGCGATCCGTGAGGCGGAGGTCGCCGGGTTTGAGGACAGAGACCACGGAGCCCGGCTCTCGGCGCCCCGCCGGCGACAAACAACATAAAAAGTTTACTGGTCGGGTGATAAGGTTTTGGGGACAAGCATGCAGTTTTGAAACGCCTCGATTTTTTAAAAACATTGTCTTTGCTTTCTTTTAAGCATGATTCTAGACAAGTTACACGTTCCAGAAATAATTATATTTTTAAGTTTTGTTCCTCTCCTGGGAAGGAATTACAGTTGTATCTTCTAAAGTTATACTGTCAGCATCCGTCTTACTAAGCTCTCAGTAGACTCCTCGTAACGTAGACTACAAACAAAAGTAACGAGGATCAGAATCGTTTGAAGAAATATATTGGCCCAGGTAGTATCCAGGTGTCAAAAATGTACGTGTCAGATTTTTAGATAGTTGTAAAAACTATCTAACTTAAAACCTAGGTTTAGCCGGGCATGGTTGTGCATGCCTGTAATCCGAGCACCTGGGAGGCTGAAGCAGGGGGATCACCATACCCCGATCAAGGCCAGCCTGAATTATGAAGTGAGACCCTGAGACCCTGTCTAAAAAAGGAGGGTGGGGGGGCGTTTAAAAAAGACGTAGACTTGAAATTTGGGGAAAATAATACTAGACTTTTTATTAAAAAAAAAAGTTTCCTTTTATTCCACGAAAGTCTAGTTCGGTTTTTTTTTTGTCCTGAAGCAGTTGTGCGTTTATGAGAATCAGCCGAAGAAAGCAAAAGCCACCCTTTATTTCACTGAACTCAGCTTCATATGTCGTTTTCTTGAGGCCTTTTATCATGCAAAATATTAAATTTTCTTTTTCTCACATGTAGGCTGTGATTGTCGGCTTTTTATTGTAACGTCTGAATTTTTTTACGTAGTTGTAGTCTCAGTAAAATTTATAACTGTTGTATCCTTTCGTTACTAGGTACCCAAATCGTTTCAATTTCGCACTCTCTGATATGCACGTTTGGGACTCTTTCGTCACTTGCGTGTGTGCTGTTTTTTAAATATAGGATTATATTATAAATTTAGTTTAATAACTTGCTGAAGATAGCAGAGACCAGTGTGGATTAGGGAAGCAAGAAGTAAAGCTGGAAAGGGAACTCATAGGGTTTGGATTTCATTCAGAATTTACTGGCAAGAATAAGTTGAGTGTGGGGAGCAACATGGTTGAAATCGTGTTAGAAGTGTCACTTGGCTGCTTTGTGAAGCTCGAGTGCAGGGGACAGGGAAAGACAAAAAACCCATTTAGGAGAAGGTACAGAATCCAGTGAAAGACAGTGATGTCTTAGACTAGAGTATAAAAGGGGAAGAGTGGTTGGATGTTGATACATTTTGAAGAGAGACTATGTGGTTCATTAATTTGTTTTCTGGGGAGTGCCAGAGAACGCAACTGAAGTTTTCAGCTTGAACAATTGGATTGATGCAGTTGCCTCTTAACAGAGATAAAGGAGGAGCAAGTTTCAGGTGGGGGAAGACTGAAGATTTCTCCAGTCATGGTACGACTTGCAGAATCTGTTAGATGTCTGGTTGATTGGGTTTCAAAGACTTCAGCTATTGCTCTCGAAGTGTCTGTTTGTCCTTTTTAAATTAAGTTTTTGCTATATATTGAGTATTTTGATTCTGTTACTAGGTACATACATGCTTACAAGTTATGTGTTCCTACTGGGTTGATTCTTTTATTGTTATAAAACATACCTATGCTCCTCTAGTATCTTTATTTAAAATCTACTTTGTCTAATATTAGTACAGTCATTTTAGCTTTCTTGTAGTTGCTGTTTGCGTGATTTACACCATTGAATCTAAAGTGTTTCTCCTTTAGATACCATATTATTGGCTCTATAGTCTGACAGTCTGTGCTGTTTATTTAATCCATTCATATTTTGTTGATTGTTATTTATATAGTTAGATTTAGTGTGTACCATTTTATTTTTCTCTACATCCTCAAATCTTCTTAGTTCTGTTAACCTCTTTTACTCCTTTATTTTGCATCCAATAACTCTTCTAATGTAGCATTTTGATTTCTTTAGTGATTTTCTGTAATTCTCCTCTCCTCATCTTCCTCTTTTTTGTTGTAATCTAGATCTCATGATGTACTTCTTAACTAACACTAGAATCAGCTTCAGATTTAAACTGACTTAATTCCAATGAGATACAGAAACCTTCCTTTGATACAGTTTTATTGCATTTACCTGACCTGGGCGATTGTAAGTGTTACAAACCAAACAATGCATTTATTGTTTTTTGTCTTTTAAAGAAGATGAAAGAACAAGAGAAAACAATGATATATTTATAGCTTTTGTTGAGGTAACCTCAGTTATTTCTGACTCTTTTCGCTTCTTGTTATAGATTCAAGTTTTTTTTTTTAAAGGTGTACAGCTAAGGTCTGCTGTCTTAGCAAATTGCAAGTGTTGCAGTTTGCATTTGCAAAGCTTTGGGGTATACACTGTTACGACTGCAAATTTGTACCCCTTAACCAACACCTTTACATTTTCACCATCCCCACACCGCCTCCTCCCAGACCCTGGTGAGCATCACTCTCTGTTGCTGTAAGTTCTTTTTTTGGGTTGCACATATAAGTGAGATCACATGGCGTTTGTCTCTCTGTGTCTGGCTTATTTCTGACAGTGTCATGTCTTCTAGGTTCATCTGTGGCAGAATTTCTTTTTGGGGGGCTACTATTCTCTTGTGTGTACATCATAGTTTACCCATTCCTCTGTTGGTGGGCACGATGGTTGATTTCACGTTGTAGCTGTTGTGAGTAGTACTGCAGTGAACATGGAACTACTCTCTGATACCCTGATTTTATTTCCTCTGAATATATGCCCAAAAGTAAGATGGGGGACCATAAGGTAGTTCTGTTTTTAATTTTCTGAGGAACCTCCAAATACCTTTCTGTAATGGTTTTCCTACTTTACATTTCCACCAGCAGTGTAAAAGCATTGCCTCACCAACACTAGTGTTTTCACTTTTTGATAATAGCCATCCACACAAGTACGAGGTGCTCCCTCTCTGTGGATTTGATTAACATTTCTCTCAGATGGTCAGTAATTTCGAGCACCTTTTTATATAACTTTTGGTTATTTATGTGTCATCTCTGGGGAAATGTGTGTTCAGGTCCTCTACTTTTTTTTTTTTTTTTTTTT